>CAJHUC010000687.1:0-58016 GCA_905146915.1 Ostreobium quekettii | reverse complement strand
GGCGTTGATGCAATGTTGATGGGGCTTGATGCAACGGGGTCATTGAAGCAACGACCAACAATGTTGAGGCAATGCCCATGGAGCAACGGCTCCCGAACGCCGGGGTTCGTCAACAACCCAGCAACGTGTCTTTCGGCAAAATTGCGGCAATATTGCTGGCGCACTACCGCCCCATCAACGTTGCTGCAACGTTGAATCAATGGTACAGCTTGCCAACATCGCATCAGGGCTGGTTGGTGCATTTTCAAGCAATGTTGCATCAATGCCACTGCACATCAGTATTGTAGCGAGGCCAATTGCAGCAAAGTGTGGACATGCCCTAGTAGCAAGTGTCCCTGGGTTGCGATCACCCCTTCTGTTGCAGGGTGCCACCCAACGTCACGACGTGGCGCCGCACCCCGTTTCGACTGCAGGCCAGCCCTGTCAGTTGCCGAGGGCTTGCTCCCTGCATCGATGCCACTAGGCACCGACCTTGCAATCCGATCGAGACATAGGCCGGCTCAACGCTGTCCAGCATTTGCAGGGTTAAGGCGACGTGTTCTCTCTGAAGAGCTCGCAACCTTGTCCTAAGAGCAAGGTTTCCATCAGACTTGCCATCGGACTCGTCGGCCAGCATCGAATCGATGGCCAGCATCGAATTGATGGCCATCCTCGAGATCGTCGGAGGATTGATCCTGCTCAAACTCAAGCGCTGACCCATGACGCGCACACACGGGAAGGGGCCTGGCGGTGGCGCCCTTGTGCTGCACCCCGCTGTGCGATGTCTACCGTTAGCGCTGGCCACTGAAGGCAACAACGACTTTGTTAAAACGCCAGCCTCGCAAGCGATGCCTTGCTTCTGGATTTGTCATCTAGGAATGCTCCACCGTTTGAATTTTGAGGGCCATGATGAAGATCTCCTGGCACGATGTTCTTGAGTCGCAATACCCCGCACGTGGTGGCGGCGTGGCGACGCTGTGCGCGTTGTGGGGGTAGGTACGCGTGGTGTGCGGAGGGCCGAGCTGTGTGGACTGGGGTGCAGTGGCGGCGCCCTTGCCCGCCCTTGCCATCTACCCGGCGGCGGCATCTTCAGATCGAATTTCGTTGGCAATGGAGAAAGGTCATAGCCAGGCCTTGTTGTGGCCGTGCGTGTGCACCAGGTGCGTTGCACAGCCCGTGAGCAAAGGAACGCGAGCGACTGATCATGTGTGCTGCATTGCAGGGAGCGCTGAGTGTGGGCATGTTTGTTTTGCCTTGCAGGTGACAGTATGTGCAGCTGGCGGCTATTAAGTTTCTTGTGGTTGCATGCGCAGAGGATCACCTTCCAACCGAAGCGTGAGCGGTTCCGATCTGTTGACCACACACAGCAGTTGGCTGTGGCCTCCAACAATCAAACATGGCTTGCGCACGCGAAACGCACCACAGTATCAAGCGATCCTCAAAGCGAACAAGCCGGCCACCCCACCTCAAAGCACCCACCCAGCCACCCACAGCACGCACACGCACACCACACGCACCGCCCGCCCACCCAGCAATGCGTGCCATTGACACTGTGCACCAACAAAGCATCTTGCTGCAACTACACTATCAACATGTCTTGCTGCAACATTGCAGCAACGTCCGGGCAAAAGCTATTGATGGTGACACTCCATCAATTCAGGCATTGATGCAACGTTGCCATATTGCTCTTGATGCAACATTGCATCAAGGCCGCTCTACACACACCAGCTCTTAAGACCTGCGTTGATGGAAGTGCCCATCAATGTTGCATCAACGCCTAGCAAATTTCCGGAAGATCACTGTAAACAAGCAAACGAATGGATGAATAACGGCATTATAAGTAAGCAAATGAATGAATGAATGAATAAGCAGGTAAACGTTGTAGTAAATAAAGAACATGTGAATGAAAAGGTAATAGATACACACACAGATAAACAGGCACACAACTGGCAGGGGCGCAGATGCGGGTAATGGCGAGGCCCAGCAAGGCCCTGCGAAGAGCAGCGACGCATGTCATGATTGCCGACTTGGCACAGGAGGCTGGGGCACTCCCCACTTCTTCCCATACTTAATAAGGACAGAATGGACGGATTAGAAGCCAAAGGGACGGTCAAATATAATGCTCCCACATTTTCATGAACAATGCACGTCCTGACAAGAAGATCAAGTAACCAACGTCCCAAAGCGACCAAGGACGAATGCCGGCTCGCCTGATGAAGATAATGAAAGCCGGCTGCAAAAGTTTCTTTACAGTACTACTATTTTGTACCAAAATTTGCCAGTGACTACAAATAGACAGTAGGCTGCCTGTGCAAAAATTTGCCAACGCCAGCCTATGCGAAATTTTTGAGTGTCTACTAGTAGACATTGAGCTAGCTGGACTCCAATCGCAATACGGCTTTGCTGCCGCGCTTCATCAATTTTAAACGCGCAGCCGCCGCCTTGACCCAGTGCCCTAAGGATGCCAGCAACGCTCACACACACCGGCGCACAGCAGAAACAAAGTAAAGGGAGCAAAGAAAGCAAGGAAGCTTTGCTTGACTTCGATGCAGCTGCTTTGTTGGCTATCTGGCGCCCAAATCCCGTCTCAAGAGGGCTGTGCAGTATGCGGTACCGTATGTGGCATGGTGCACAGTGCGGTGTACGACAACATAGTAGTGCGGCCTCTTTGCGTACACGCGCCAGGCGGGGGAACCTTATTCAGCGTAGACAGGCCTGCTTTGGTACTTTAGTGCTTCGAGCGTAGTTGCTTGCGCGGTGAGTGTGCTAGTCTGTGCTCGCTATTGTTGCAAAATTTCAAGCAACCCCAATGTGGCACTTATTCTGTGGGTAATGTACATGGCACTGGAGCATAAAGGCCGGGACTGGAGAATAAAGGCCGGGACTGGAACGTAAAGGCCGGGACAGGAACGTAAATGCCGGGGACCGGATCGCCAAGGCCGGGGAGCGGGTCGCCAAGGCCGGGTGTGGATCATCAAGGCCGGGTGAGGAACATTAGGGCTGTGATGGTTGGACCAGTGTGTCGGGAAGACCGTATGATGGAATGAGCACTGCGTTGCTGTGCCGGGAGTGACGTAAGACGGGTCGGGAATCTCTGCGACCTTTCAGATTATGAAAGTGTGGAGTGAGGGACGGCTTCACGCTATCCGGGAGTTATCGTTTCTATCTGAGAGTTATCGTTTCTATCTGAGAGTTATCGTTTCGGTGCGCCAGGGGGCCGGGAGTATCGTGCAGAGGGCTCTGGTAGGGATTGTGGTGCGGATTGGCTGCTAGCGATTGGTGCGCTAGGGCATGGAAGGTTCTTTCGTATTGCTTCCGGGAGTGACAAGTCCCCCAAGGGGTGTGGAATTTTGGAAGCCGGTCTTGTGTATAAGACAAACATTCCGTGTCAGGCGGCATTACTATGGGCCCACCACTTGAGCGTTGACTTGGGTACTTTTGCTTTTGACTGCGACTCCGTTGCTGACTTTCTTGCCGTATCCCGTTTCGCCTGCGGATAAGGAGGCGACCGGGGTGTCTCCCGAACATCGGGGCCGCGTTATTGCCCATCAGCTCCATAAAGAAGGCTGACCTAGCATCTGCGGCTCTGCAGCAGGACCGCCTGGACTGCATCCACTCGACACGGCAGAGGTACGCCAGTAGATGCCACACTATCGCTCCCCGCGCCACAAAGGAGTGTGTGAATTTCGGACCCCGTGACTGCAATTATTCAAATTTATTATTGTTCAAAATCATTATGCTGAAACCTGAGATCTATCTTAGAAAATTGAAGCCCGAATGTGAAGCATGTTTCGCCCAGTCCTCGCGCGGCAAATGCTGCCCCTCTCGCGCAGAGGTTGGTGCTTGTGGGTCCTCCACACGCCGCGAACATTGCATATGAGCCTCCGGATTGGCAGGCTCTGCACCACCCCCTGGGGTCGATGCGCTCATTGGAGATACGGCCTGCAAACAACTCTTGGGTGCGTTGTGGTAACTCACGGGCAAATATGGGCTGCAGAAAAGCCACCTTTGTCTGCAGCCGGTCAGAGAGTCATGCTTTTCGCATTTCCTCGTTGTGCAGAGCAATGACGGCTTTAGTTATTCTCGATAGTTTCGGGCCCAGCGCAATGATACAACGCGGAAAGTTGCCCCCCCACCCCCACCCCCACCCGGAATGTATAATCGGCATTTAGCAGCGCGACCCAGTCTTTGGGGCCTGCTGAAGCCTCTTTTGGCATATGAATCCACAGCCGATGTGCGATATGCAAGATTAAATACTGTCCGACAACCGATGTACGCCGTTGCTTCCATTCCGAACAGCAGAGAGAATGGATTCTGCGGAGAGCGCAGGACTGATTCTGCCAGATGGATCCACTATGACGCCACAAGCCGAGTCGTAATTTACAATTCAGACAGCTGCGCCGGCCTGTCGTCCGAAATATCCATAAGTATCCAAACCAGATACTGGAAAATACCCCACGCCCCTTAAGTCAGCAGGTAGCATCCACTGGCAGCGCAAGATCTCCTGCATTATTCTAATCTCTCGATAGCTTTTCCAACTGCTATAAAGACTTGGTCCCCTTACTTACCCAACACTGCCGGAACGACAGCTTTAACCACTGAATTCAAAATCTAAATCGGCGACGCACAAAGCCGCCTTTTCCTTGTAGTCATTATTGAGTGGCGCCCCAGTCGCGTGGCGTTACGTCACGACACCCGTAGCGTCACGAGCTACGTCATGTACAACGGGGTGTGACCTCTTGCTCACCCCAAAACGGCGCTTGGAACGAATCAACACGAATCTTGTCAATGTACTCCCGTCTTGCCCTTGTATACCATGGCTATAAGGTACAAGTCACGGCGAACTTAAATCCATTCCTTTATGCTAGGAGACCCCACCGGGCCCCAGAGTCCAATGTCGTTCGTCGATATCTCACCGTATCGGTCGCAATATCGCGATGCATCGTACAGCAAATCAAACCATATTTCTATTGTTTCCTATTCAAACATCCAGTCAAATGCGCCGGCCTAGCTCCATTCAAGAGCGTCCAAGAAACTCCAGATCCTTGCAACAAGGTGCCTAAAATTATTGAAATGAAATAACTCGACCTCAGCTCGAGGTCCTCAAGCTCAAACAGACGCTCACAACTCCCATTTCGAACAGCGGAATTGCCACAGAGGCTCACCCACTTTTATTCTCCAGAATATTCGCTTGCCTTTTCGTCGTCGTTTAACGGAACATAACGTTTACGCTACGACATGGTCTCGAGCCTTCTCGTCTGGGCGCCAGAGAACATATCTGTTACCGAACTTCCGAGCCGGAAGTTCCGGATCGAAGCCCGTCCATCGGCATGTCGTTTCGCGCTAAAGAAAAATCTGGGCTGTAGTTCCGTCGTCAAAGGTCGTGTCTTAGCAGCCAGCATTCGACGCTCGAGGCGTAGTCGAAAGTTCCGATACGTGCATACGGTTGCCGATGTTCTATCCAATGTTCCCTTCGATACTTTCGATACGAAGCCCAGTCCGCCCCAAAATAGGCCGCTCAGGCGCATTCGCCTGTTCCCCTCTGCCCTCCGAACTCCTGCCAACCGACAAGGACGTCACTCGCTTCAGCTCGACATAGTTATGTATATATACATTATCATTATATATTATATTACATATTTCAACCGAGCCGAAGAAAATAAAGCTACTGAATTAATTACCTCTCTGCGCGTTTTCCAAGCAACTTCAGAAACTGTCTGCGGCATTCTGGGAATAAATATTTTAGAGTTTGCGTCAGAAAATCAGTGTGTAAAAGGAACGTATGTACGCTTTAAGTACGCGCATGAGCCCTCACTCAATTAGTGGCGCATTGATCGGCAAATTGATGTTCTTGATTCACATCTCCGTGTTACTAGCAGCCGTTTATTATATGTACAACGACCAATCGAAGACAACGAATTTCATTGAAATCGAGTGGGTAGCGTTTATTTTTGTAAGCAACATATGCGAAAGTGTGGGTGCAAATTACTATTAACGATTTCGTGCCGGGGCGCCTATCGGCTGTATCGACAGATGTCGCTTATATCGCTATCGCACCTGCGCGTAGTAGCAGTTCTTGTCTCGTCCCCACTGATCCTTCCCTGGCTCGCACTGCACCCCGACACCGCTCTCGGTGTAGCAGGGACTCTGCAAGGAAAATATATCGCATGGCATATTTTCAGAGCAAGCAATGCAGAAAAGTGTTGCCAGATATGAACCCTTGTAGTGTCGTTTCACGGAGGGTATCGAATGACACCAGAGCGACCTGTTCCATTAGTATTGATCGACTTGATAAACAGATAAAAGTGTGTAAATAAACCACCAAATCCGTTTCAAAACCAGCAGTATCGGTGCAACTAAATGTGGGCGAAAAAGCAACAAGCCCCAAAGGCAGGCAAGTCGCTTCATCCGACAACGCGCGTCATTATGGCTCATCAATCGAATTGGTGCCTCAATTTCAGAAAATGGTAGATGAATAGTACCGCACACGAACAATGCAAAGCGCAGCGAGTGGTTTCAGGAATAAGAAGAAATATACTGTTTTAATGAAGGAATGAATGAACAATAGGCGAAAAGTGAGCAAAATACTGTCGCGATGTGCATCTTACCATCAGGGATTTCGCATGTCCGGGAGAACTGCAAGGAAATCCACCGCACGGAAATCAATTTCAGCTGTATGAATTTACTCATTTGAGAATGTAGCTCACATTTGAGCATAGTTCCTATACGAAAGAAAAACCCCGAAAAAAACAGAGAGCGTTTCATTGATTTCGCTCGAACATTCCGCACTGCTCAGAGCAGCAGCGAGCTTCGCAAACAGTAACATAGTACAACTCGTACTTATATATGTAGCTAATGTCGGCCTAATACCTGGACATTAAAATCGTCTATGCAGCATACCTTTTAATACGGTTACATCAGACGGTAGCTATGTGGATATTGTAGATGGGCACAGTGATTTGGCGCTTCACAACGCCAGGCAGTAACACTCCGACTCGGTGGACAGTGAAAATTTTTCACTTGGAAACGGTACAAAGTGTAGCGCTTTGCAATGCTGGGATGTACCTGTGTCCACTAGGAAAAAAAGGGTCAAATAACACTTTTGCGAACACACAAAAAACACTTTTGATCAAAGTTCTGCACGCTAAGAACACAAAAATAACACAAACCCGTAAACTTTGTACACGTTTGAACACGTGTTATTTGACCCTTTCTTTTCTTGTGGTCTTTGCCACATATTCACAAAAACGCCAATTTCACGATTCATTTCTAATTTCCCAAACATACGGCTATTTTCTTCGCGATGGCGATGCGCACAGTCGCGTTGTTGCTGCAAATCGTCACGCATTCATAGCGGCACTTCAGAGCTCACCACATCCATCCCATAACCACATCCTTCGCGCCTCCCCACCAATGAGCAACGTTTTCTGTTGTTTTCTTTCCCTGATCTCTTCCACCGTATGCCTTGTCCAGTCTGTCCCACACGTTGCTGCACACCACAAGATACGGGGCGCTCAGGTGAATCCATTCAAAAATAATCAATCACATATAGAAGTATCACAATGTAGCAGTCAACACTATAACTCAATGATTGTCACTCACCTATTGTCATTGAACTGTAACAAGGATTGTTAATAACCATCAAGATAGCATTTGGGCCATCGATGTCGCTGGCGCAAGGCGAACCAAGAATCTAAACCAAATTACAAAGCGCTGGAAACCTTGAGATGTAAACAACAAAGAAGGTACCCTGTACAATTATACAGTTCTATACATTACAATACAGTTATACATTATAATGTAATTGGCTATTATCCAACGTGCCCAATACATTGGTGCATTTTTTGTCACAGAACAGGCGTCGGACCCCGTCACATATGTACATTTAAAACAGGCGTCCAATGGGGGACCGATACTGGCATAATGATCGCTAGCAATAATCCATTATATGATCAAACAATTCAAATGCTAGTGCATAAGCAAAATACTTGTACGTCGGCAATGTGAGTCCCTGAAATTGGTAATTTATCGCAGCACCTACTTGTGATGGATGTGGCCGACCCTGAGCATGTCCTCGGCCTGCACCTGGCCGGCTTGCGTCAAAGCGGTGTTGGTGGTCAAAGGATGGGTGGGCTGGAAATGGCAAAAATCCGAATAAAAATTCAACAACAGAAAATTTGAGAATAGAAGAAAAATAACGGGATGAGGTGAAGTAAACTGAAGTCAAGTTAATAGCACAAGCAGTTCGACAAACAAATGCTTCGATTGGTTGAAGGGCATGGACAAGGTGCATGGGAGCCCATGTAAGGAATGAATAAGTGAACGAATGATAATGAATTATGAATGAACGGGCTAATTGACTGATTCATCAATCGACCAGCGTTTGGATATTGGAGACTTAACTGACAATTCAGATTCCCAAGGCTCAAAACCCTGCAGGAATTTAAATGGATTTCACATTCCACCTCGCTTCAATGGATTCACAAACACATGCCCTCAAACATTCTCGATTGAAATTGGGCGCATTGCAGATGAATGTGCAAATAAAACAGCCCACCAATAGATTATGTAAGCCGGCATGCAGTGGAGCTGGAACTTTCGCAGCAGCTGAAGTATGCTATTGAATACCCAATCGTGTTTTAATTGTAATTCATGTACTTACATTAAATCTTCCTGAGAGAGTTAAACAAAACGCAAAATCTGGCAAAGAGTTGCTTTTTTTTGCTGACTTAAACAAGGAAAGTGGCACGAACCGCCGCAGCAATTGCACATTATCCACAGCAGTAGTCGCTAAGCATTGGATATCGGCCACAACTGCAATCGTACCCCGTACTGGCTGATGTCGCACTTGGCGTCGTTTCGATATTTGGACGGATACTGCCGGACATCATTGACGCACCTCTCCACCTAAATCACAAATCAGGCACGGATTTCAGGAGACATCACGCACTGCACTGAATTGGGACGCGCATTTCCGGTTAATTTGAAACTTCGTCAAGAGAGAATGCGCAAGTGAGAAAGCAAGAAACGGACAAACACACGAACGACGGACGGACGGACGGACTGACTGACGGACGGACGGACGGACGGACGGACGGACGGACGGACGGACGGACGGACGGACGGACGGACGGACGGACGGACGGACGGACGGACGGACGGACGGACGGGCGGACGGGCGGACGGGCGGACGGGCGGACGGACGGGCGGACAGACGAACGGACGAACGGACGAGCGGACGAACGGACGAACGGACGAACGGGCGAACGGACGAACGGACGAGCGGCCGAACGGACGAACGGCCGAACGGACGAGCAGACGAACGGACGAACGGACGAACGGACGAACGGACAGACGGACAGACGAATCGCAACAAGTGAGTGAATGAAGCAACGAATGGAAGGATGAGCGAATGGGCTAGTTATTGGAAAGGCACCCACCGCCGAAGCGCTCCTGTCAGTGGAGGAACACGCTTCGCCACCTCCGCCGCTGCTGTAGGATGGTGGGGTGGGAGCAGTGGGGGCGGGAGGAGGGCGGCTGGTCTGGGGCTCGTAGCTGACGACCAACAGACAGCTCAATTGATGAACGCACCAAGAAAGTTGAAGGGATGTGTTGATAGGTGAGCGAACGAAAGAGCAAACAGTCTAATAGGCAACAACAGAAGGAGCGAAGAGCTAATGTGAGTTATCCTTGGTTTGTCAGCCCATGGAAATCCACTTGGAGAGGTAGCGTCCCTGGTGTGGTGGGGGTGCAGATGCTGAAGAAACTGAAAAAAGGGCGGTAGACGTGGGAGCAGTTTTTGAACGGCGGCCTGGAAGCGGTGGAGCAGAACCACATTTGGCCTTGGACCATTTTTTTTGTGAAAAGCTGAACTCCAATTTCGTACTCACAGGTTATTAAGCCACTGTCTCTGGAAAGGGAGTTTTTGGAAGATTTTGGGGCTGCGGACTGAGACGGATTGCGAGGAGTATAGTATGATTATGGAGGCATAATAGATTATTCAACATAAAGCAATTCAACAATTTGGTAATATGTTAATTTTAGCATTTGATACTTGACACATTTTCAGCAGTAATATCGCGTCAGACATAAAAGACATCATAAGGGACGCCTTGCCGGGCGTCATGCTTCACAGCACTGAACGCCAAGTTCTGGCAAGGCAGCACAGAATTCAGGTCCACGACTTTTCCCACACGCCATGACGGCCAACTGGCTGCTCAGCAATGACCATGCCCCCCCCCCCGGTGAAATGCGGCAGAGAGCATTTTGGAGGGGGATTCTGGCCCGCACCTGCGCGCTGGCGGCTCGTATCCGCTGGATTCGTATCCTCCCGGTGGACTACCGCTCGGCATTGGTTCGTATCCTCCTGATGGACTACCACTCGGCATCGGTTCGTATCCTCCAGACGGAACAGTACTCGGCATCGGTTCGTACCCTCCTGTTGGACTACCGCTCGGCATCGGTTCATATCCTCCTGATGGACTACCACTCGGCATCGGTTCATATCCTCCAGACGGAACAGTACTCGGCATCGGTTCGTACCCTCCTGTTGGACTACCGCTCGGCATCGGCTCGTATCCTCCATACGGCTGGTAGTCACCGTACCCATCATATCCACCGTACATATCTGGAACCTGAGGCCCGTACATGTCGTTCCCTGGCGGCCCGTACATGTCGTTCGTTGGTGGACCGTACATGCCATTCATTGGCGGACCGTACATATCGTTTCCTGGAGAACGGTGCATGTCGTTGCCCATTGGCTGGTAGCTGCCGTAGTCATAGTTGCCGTATCCGCCGTGGTGGCCGCCGCCGTAGTCACCATATCCGCCACCGTAGTCACCATATCCAGCGCCGTATTCACCACTGTAGCCATGGTGGCTACCCCCCCAGCCGGGGTATTGGTGGCTGCAACACACACGTTGTCAGTGCCCACGTATATTACGTACATGCGCAATAAAAACCCCTTGAAAAAGTGCCTATGTAGTGAGGTATTTGTGACCAAGGGTTTTATTAATACATATATAAAAATGGTTCATAAGTAGGAAGTAATAAACCAGCAGATAGATATCCTTTGGCATAGAAGAAAGCAGCTAAATGAAGGAGCTTCTCGCAGCTATGAAGCAAATAAAACATGTAGATATCAGGTAAACATGCACAGGCAGAAACCTGACTACGGTACCGGCTACGTACGTGGCCATGGATGTCGACATCAATGCCCATGTCGATACCTGCGTACGCATCGATATCGAGTACGATGTAGTGGAGATACAAAGCGATAAGCACCGAAAAGCAGTGCTACCTAGATTCCTGGGAACACTGCAATGTGCTGGAAACTAGTGAAGTGAGTTGTCGCCAAATGCCCCAAATATAACATTTTAAGTGCACTATTGACGATGCGATTCCTATTCCGGTGTTTCAATTCCCTGATACACCGTCACTCCGATGTTTCCGTGCTCCAGTATCATACCTGGGAGCGGCGAACAGCAGGGCAGTAGTGCAGGCGGCCAGGAGGGCGCGGCAGGGATCCATATCTTGTATATCCGGCAGGACGAAGTCCTACTGTTTCCTTCGTCCCTAATTATCGCACAATGAAAAAGCATCAAAGAAGAACTTGACATTCCAGTGAATAAACGCAAGTAAGCGGGATTTGGGAGCTCGAAAGTGGCTTCATCGATTCATTACCGCGGTGTATTCAACCCTTCAGCATAGTAACGTGACGCTTGGCCCTTATTTGCGGAAAACACAGTAAAATAAATAACATTCCGGTGGAGAAATTTTGCAGACCGGCGTGAAAGAATCAAAAGAAGGCTCGGAAAAACAAATGTGGAGCAAAACATTAATGGTACTATTGTTAGATGCGGAAGGGTTGAATATACTACTGTAAAAGGATTGAATGAAGCAACCAAGACGGTCCCATGGACTCCGACAATGGAATTGCATGTCGCATCATAAGCGACCTATGGCGGTTGCCTGCTGTCGCATAAGAGCGGCCGTACACGACCGCCTTGTCACATCAAGGCACTTCGCGCCACTCTTCACTATTTCGATTGCTCCCTAAAAGCAGGTGGTATGCAGGCCATGGTAGAGTATGGTAGATGTAGCCATACACAATTCCGATACATGCCGCTAATTCGATTAAATTGTACACTGAGTGCACGATACGGCATGTTGCATGCTACACAATATGTCTCATGTTATTCGACGATTTTTATACAATATCTTATGCGACATGAGTCCTGACAGAAAGCGCGGAGTTTTGGAGTTTTGGTTTTCCCGGACGGGCATGGAGGACCACTGACAAAGAGCACCCTTTTGGCGATGCCACCTGCGATGCCATTTTTACACTAAGTGGGACCATTACTGTGTTTGTGATGGCATAAATATGGCTGCGATGACACCGTTTAGGGTCAACTGGCAACGCGGCTGGCATAGTAAAACATGGCATTCTCTGCAGTTGGACGCGGTGGAGAATGCAAGGAACGAACGGTGAAAGGTAAGGGGACAACGGCAAGATGAGCAATGCAAGGAAAGGAATGCGTTGCTTCTTAAGCGCACTCCTGCGTTGCAAAAATATACTTGACGATGCTTTAAGGACACTCAGAGAGTGCACACGAGCAGGGGCGAAGTCAGTGATGCGCGGAAAAGGAGCGAAGGGGAGGCAGGTGAGCGATGCAAGGAAAAGAGCAGAAGGCGAGGCGAACCACGAAAGGGAAAGAAGCGAGGTCGCGGCGAGCGCTGATGGCGGCACTTGGGCATGTGGGTGGGTGGGTAGGGGTAAGTCAAGACGATTTTGGAACCAGAAGGAATAGATCATCCAATGGGCCACCCTGCCCTGCTTCAAGCATGCGAGGGAAGGCCTGTTCTATTTTGTGACGGCAAAGGTGGCATAGATGCGGGGTTGCGGTTGTGAGGAGGGCCGCGATTGCATCCTGTGCCAAAGAGAGGAAGGGAGCCTGAAGTTCGGGAGAGGCGGGGGAGGGGGAGACGTAGCTTTGGGGCTTTGGAACGGCGTGGGGACGAGGGCTGCGGACCAATCCGCCGGCACTGAGGGGAAGAGAAGCGTTTTCGATATGCCCATGGCCACCGGCGGGAGGGCCCTCTAGAGATGAGGAGGAGGATGGTTTACCGAGCGGGGTGGGGCCGGGTGGCGTGGGGTTGTGTGGGGAGGGCAGGATGAAAGTGAGGTGGCGAGGTGCAAGCCGGCATCCCTGGGAGAGGGACCGAACTGTGAGGGAAGAGAAAATGGACGGGAAAGATCTGGGGAGGCGGGTGGGGTGGGGGTGGGCGGCACTGAGATCAGCGGACGGTGGCGGAGGGATCGCGCTTCGCATCGTCGGAGGCCTCCCACCGCCGCCGCACCGAACACGCGGGCTCCCTCTCGGAAAACGACGACGGACTCTGCCTTGGAGAGCGCCCAGGGATTCCCAGATTCCGTCGAAGGTTTCCCAGATGATGTCGAAGGGTCTGCCGCCTTCCGCACACGTACGCTTCCCCTCCTCTCGCGAGATCGTCGTTCCGACCGCCAATCGCGCCGCTTCGCCCCCCCCCCCCCCCCCCCCCCCCCCCCCCCCCCCCCCCCCCCCCCCCCCCCCCTCCCCTGGCCCGCGATGATCCATGATTGCCCCCCGGGTTTCGAAGTTTAAATTTTGGGGCGACGGATTCCCAAGTGCTCTCGCAGGGTCTGCCAACCCTCTACACGCATCCGCCCCTCCTCCGCACGTGGGACCATCTTTCCGATCGCCCATCGCGCCGCTGCTTCCCCTCCCCCCACCGCCGACTGATTCCCACTTGCCGTCGCGGGGTCTGCCAGCTCTCTGCACGCATTCATCCCCTCTCCGCGCGCGGGACCGTCGCTCAAGGCATCCGTGGCACAACCGGCCGCCCTTGCCCCGCACGCAACGATCCGGACTCGCTCAGAGCCCCTTTGATCTCGAAATTCGAATTCGCGGGCCGTTTTTCGCCATGCCCGAAAGGACGCGCCGATGTTGGATCCCGCGCTGGGTCCGGCGGCCGAGAAGCGGGTCACAAAATCCACCCCGCCGGCACGCCGCCCCTGTTTCCGAAGCTCCTACCTCCAACGCCATGAAATTTCCTTGCCGACTTTCCTTGCGCGAGTCAACCGTCCCAAACGACGCCCCCGGCGCCGATCCTCGCCCATCCGCCCCCCTCCCTCGCGACCCTCCAACCCCAAGCCCCGCACAAAAGCCGCCGTTCCTCACCCCTATTCCGATTCTTCCCACCCCTCTTCCAACCGAGTCAGCCCAACGCCATGCATCGGAAAATCCTCCCGACGGCACCACCAGCATTCTCACCAATGGCCCAAACACCGCGCCGCCACTCACCTTGGCTGGATCCCTTCCTCCCTCCCGTCCGCCTCAGACGCCGCGAATTCAGCCGCCTGGGCGGCCGCCTCACTCCGCGGGCCGCCATTTATAGGCCCCAGCCCAACTCCCACCTGGGCGCCCAACGTTGGCTGGGCAGCCCCTCCCATCCACGGTACCTGTCCAAAGCCCGCGAATCGATACGCGCACCATTCCTCACTCGACGGCAGCCCGGCAGCTGCCAGGCCCGTCGGGGGCCCGCACAATGGTACTGCACAGAAAAAAGTCTGTCGAAGGAGGGCGGCAGAAAAAAGCATGACGGAAAGAACACGCCCCGAGGGTGCTGTCACCGGAAATCGTTCCTCGGGTGCGCGTGTGAGACGATGGTCGCCATGCAGCCCGGGCCCGCGGCACCGGGGCATGCGATCTTTGTCATTTGTCCTTTGTTTTGTGTTTCGTATGACTGTTTTCCGTGTTTCTGTCATTCTCACACCGACCCTCCACGCGCCCTTGCATAAGAGACAGGCCATTGATCCGCGCTCCGGCCGATCTGTCCAAGGGGTCAGTGACAATTTGGCCACGTGACATTCCGGCCAAATTATCGCAACCGTATCGAAGTCAAACTAGCGCAAGCGCCACTATTCGGCTGAACGCCGTGTCAATGAAAAGGGCAGCGTCTGCAGGCGGCGTCTTGCACGGGAACATGGTAAAACAGTTGGATCTGTCCCGGAGTTCTGACAACGCTCTTGAGCGGAGTCTTACGTAGGCCGTGGGCGATCTGCCGGCTCTGCGGGCGCCGCGGGCACCCTTCATTTCCTCGCTGTCTGACAAATCCTCAATATTTAAAGGATTGACCTGAAATTTTGACCGTACACTCCGAAAACATAGACGCGCCGTTGACGGAAATTTACTGTAAAATGAAGCAACTGTGGTAGATAAGTAGGGCGGCAAAGCCATAGAGGACAGTTAATCATGGACGGAGGAAGTAATAATACAACAGTATATTCTTATTAAATATCCACGCCTTCTAGCGTCTAGCTCGAGTCCAATGGAATCATGGCATGGTTCTCGAGTCAATGCATCATTGCACGGGTTGTAGGTCCGTTAATCGCGATGTGGGTCTACCAGCCATGTTGCTGGTCCACTAACGACGTGGCATCACACGGGGGGGAAGTGCAAGTGCAGTTGGACAAGTGGGGACCCGGCAGCGATTGAGTTACCCTAGAATGCCCAATGCTAGGTTGGCACAGTTGATGAACTCCTTGAGTTGCTGTACTGTGTTCTCGACATCGGCCCACCAACCATGGCACCCACGAAGAGGCGAGGTCGCCACCAGGCGATCGCGCAACGTGGCCAATCGAAAATGACCGTGAACTCTGCAGGAAATCTTACGAAGTGCGACTGTAGACCAGACTTGTTACTTATTGCGTGAACGCACCCTGTGCTTACGTATTTGTGCGCGCTTTTACGTAAAAATGCTTAAATGCAGGCTGTGTTCAGGCCCTAAATATCGAGCCTGCCGTTGATCGAATGACCGTTGACTGAAATTACGGCGTGATGCGCATTCTGCCTCACCGCAGCAGTTGCTGCGTGGGCTATTGGATGGCAACTTCAGAGCGCGTCGCTCTCGCCATGCGCGATGGCCTATCGAGCAGCTGCCCAATGCCGCCGCACGCATGTACAATACAATGTACTGCGCATGCCATGTTCCCGGACTGACTGGTCCCAAGCCCTCCAACCGCGACGATGTCACGCATGAGGTCGAACGGCAATAGCCGCTTCGCTGCCCACCTGTACATTGGACCCGATCCCGCCAAAAAGAGACGACGTGGAGCTTATGTACCAGGGCACTGGTGAAAGCGCCCGGCCCCGCATCCCGGTGCTCCATCACGGCTTTGGCATTCCAACACCGGTGCCGGTACACGGGCGCCGGGTGGGCTCGCTCCCTTGGGATATCGCTCCAGTACACAACGGTTCTAGACAGCAACGGCTCGTTCGGCCCGTCATCCCCACCCCGAGGTTGTACGTTGCGCCTTCGACACTTCACCATCAGTACTTTGGCAGCTGCCGGATAGCGCCCCATTGCTGCCGGGCTTGAACGTACTTAGTGCAACAGGCCATCCGCAGTACTTTGGCACGGTGCGCCGCTGTGTCAGCACGAGACATGATGACAACGCTTGCGCCACGCTGCAACGGTCACCTCGGCATCGGTTGGCGGCATCGCCACATGTTGTACTGTGGCTCTAATGTACACACGAGCTTATGTACTGCAGCGCACTTTGTAGGACCCTGGGACAGACCAACGTTGTGGGCGCCCAGGCCCCGCTTAAGCAGCGCCCGCGGCCGAGCGCCGCGCTATAAATGGCCCTCGGGCTGAGGACAAGGGCGCCCGGAGACTCGACCTCCGTAGGGGTCCTTCGGAGTCGCGCGGGTCCATCAAGGTGAGCTGCACGCCGCGACCCCTGTTTGTTGGCTGGTGGGGATGCTTGCCTGGTGATGCTTGGTGATGCATGTTTTGTGGTTGTGGGGGGATGCATTGTTTTGGATGGGGTATCCAAAGAAGAATTAGTCGAGGTGAGAACCACCTGGCGACACCTCTTGTGGGGTGAGGGGATGCATGTCTGGTGATGCATGTTTGGGGATGCACGCCTAGTGATGCGTGTTTGGCAATCCATGTCTGGGGATCGCGGGGATTGCATGTTTTTTGTGAACGGAGTTTCCGGTAAAGAATCCCTCGAGGTTATCGGCACGCGGCGACCCCTCTCGCTGGTGGGGATGCATGTCCAGTGATGCATGTGTGGGGGTCGTTGGCGATGCATGTTTCTTGATGCATCCAGAACCATGCGGGGTTCGCCCATATGGGATTCCGGAGAAGGGTCCGCCGAGGTGAGGGACTCCCCCGTGTTGGCTGAGGGGATGCATGTTCGCGGGTGCTTGCCTGGGACGCGGGTCTGGTGATGATGGACGTTCAGCAACTGTGGGCGATGCGTGTTTTCGGATGGGAGGGATGCATGCGGTTTGAGTTTACGGGACCGGCGGCCGGTCCGGCTGGGTGCCCACTGGGCGCCTGTGGGTGGAGCGCTGGACGCGATCGAGCGAATGTGTGTGGATGCGGGGAGGGTCGCCGCAGACAGGCGAAGGCCCGAGAGGTCCAGTTTTTGAACATGGTCGCGCGGGGAGACAGGGAGGCGGCGGCGGTTGGGGTGGGGTGGCACGGAGGAATGTTGACATCGACAGGCAACAAAAATTTTTGTCTACTGCGCGGCAGCGCGGAGCTGCGACGGACGCTGAGGGGGTCCGGACTGCTTTTGGCTGCAAGTGGTGATGCGAGCGATGACGTGGATTGGAGACTGCCGCCGTTCGCCGCGAGAGAAGCGCGTCGCGAGAGCAGTCGCGAAAGACAGCAGGGTCGAAGGCTCCCGTGCGCCGTGAGGAAAATGCAGGAGGGTGCATGCCTTGCATCGCAGTGCGCGTTAATGTCCCGATGGCGACCGCCTGGCGCGTCGCTCAAGATGCGCGCTAAGGGGCTGGAGCGTCGAAACGGGCGCCGAGGAGAGTTGGTCGCTCAACGTGAATGAAAACCCGCCTTGGGGTTGGGTAGGGACAGTGCAGCCATGCCGCAGGGGTTCGGGTGCCCACCTCGGACGCTCCTTGGTCTCGCCGAGCCGGCGTCTGACCGCGTCGCCAGCAACCGTGCTGACCATCCGCCGTCTTTAGGGATATTTTCCCCCTCGCCGCGCCAGCGCACCGACCCCGACGCCCTGGGCCGCATCCCGTCGGCCATCGATGCATTTTGACATGCCGGGCCGTTGCGCCGTTCCCCGCCTCCCCGCCTCGCTTTCTTTCCCCAGCTGTCTTTTCCGATGCCGTCAGTCTTCGTTTCCTTACCGTTTCCTGATTCTTCTTCCAGCCTCCCTCTTTTCCTTGGTGCCTTCCCGTGCAGCCTTCTTCACTTCCACCCCGCCTTGCCTTGGCCGCCTTTCCTTGCTCTCTTGCTGGCTCGCGGCGGCCGACTCTCCGATGTTCCGCCGCGCCGCTCGAGCGCATGGTCCCGCGCACTCGCCAGAAAAAGCAAATGGCTTTCTTACACGACAAAAAGTTTGCTGGGCGCGTTCAGCCGGGGACCCATATGCCTTTTGTCACTTGTCCCCAGGCGCCCCTACACCCACCCACCCCCCACCGCCTCTCCCCCGCCCTCCGGCAGCATGCATGCATGGCACGCATGCCTGTCAGTCGCCTCGGGGATCAACTCGTTGACTTGGCCAAACTCGGTCAACCTTGGTCAAAGCCGCGGCTGGCGTCTCGACAGGAGACTCCAGCCGGCGGCCGCCACGGGGCGCGGCGTTTGTGCCGGTTGCCCCCCACGCGTTAAGTACCGGTGTCCCCTCCGAGGACGTGACGCGAAATGGCCGCTGATGATGCGCAGATTGCGTGACGCCGCTTGACGCGAAGCTGCCGCTGACGCGGGCGGTGGCCCGGTGGCGCCGATGCCCCGCTAGTCGACGATTAGTCAACATCACGTGGATTTTTACTAAGCCACTTTACGTGCGATTTACCTGATATTCTTATCAGGGCATGCATCGTTCATGAAAAATTGAACAAAAATCTAGGAGTTTCTCTTCTGACATTCCGTTTCGTTCCTAATCTGTTCATTGTGTCCTAATTAGGCACAGTAAAGAAGTAGGGCGTGGCCCGGCCTACCGCTCCAATGACAGGAATCATGAGTCGGACCTCCGCCCTTCGTTGGGCCTTGCTGGCCCTCGCCACTGCCCTCATCTGCGCCCCTCCCAGGTATGTATTAATTCACTAGTGGAAGTGGTCGATTTTGGGACGTGTTTTGGGAGGCCATGTGACAATAAATGACGCAACTGGGACGGGCCCCGGCCCCGTCCTGTGGACGCGAATGCTCGAGGACGCGTCCCTGTTGCGCCATTTATTGTCATTTGGCGTCCCAGGACGCGTCCCAAAAAAAGACGCGTCCCATTTCCCCTAGTGATTTACATGTTGTGTTGCTGTGCCATAGTCCACTTTCATTTGAACGAGAATACAACGAATAACGGCCATTGTGTTTCGGAACAGAATCCGTACTAAAGCTCGGCTTCGTGGCTAACGCATTTCACATTCGATAGCGATATCAAAGTAGATACCAGTGCTCGGTTCTCAACAGAAACCCGCCAGAGCATAGGGATGGATAACGAATGAATACACCAAATTTAATGAATGTCGCGCTTGGATTGCAAGCATAGGTCCTGTTATTATTTGTACTTTATCTTGTGTATTCTAGATTTGTGCCTGCATATGGACGTATTCTCCAATTTATGTATGCAATATGAGTTTTAATTTCTCAGGTTTGCTCCTCCTTAGCACGCTCCCATGCCTTTGCATCTGGTGCTCTCGGGGTGCCGTACACGAACTACTGTAAGGCGAATGCGATATTATTAACAGCGGGGAATGAAGGGAAACTTTGTTAATTAAGGCGAAATAGTACCAAAAATGGGCAAAATACTAGCCAGCGCGTGCGTCAGCAATCCAGCCGAAATGCAGTGATAACTCACCTGTGCTCCTGCAGCCGTGCTCAATACGGTGACTATGGTGGTGGATACGGTGGTGGATATGGCGGTGGCGGATATGGTGGTGGATACGGAGGTGGATACGGCGGTGGGTATGGTGGCGGCGACTACGGTGGCGGTGGCTACGGTGGCGGATACGGCGATTACAGCGGCGGATATGGCGATTATGGTGGCGGATACGGTGGTGGGGGAGGCGGATACGGCGGTGGATATGGCGACTATGGTGGCGGTGAGGGGGAATACGGTGGCGGGGGCGGATACGATCCCTATGGCGGGGCAGGGGGGGGATATGGCGAACCGTATGGGGGTGAAGGCGGTGAGGGCGGATACGGTGAATACGAACCATATGGCGGAGAGGGAATGGGCGGGGAAGGCGGCGAGGGGGGCGAGTTTCCGGGATTCGAGCCCTTCGGAGGCGAAGGTGGTGGGGAGGGTGGAATGGGTGGGGAAGGCGGCGAGGGGGGCGAGTTTCCGGGATTCGAGCCCTTCGGAGGCGAAGGTGGTGGGGAAGGTGGAATGGGCGGGGAAGGTGGTGGGAGGCGCGAGGGAGGCGGCGGGGAAGCTGCTGGCGGCGGCTTCGGCGGCGGCGAAGGTGGTGGAAGGCGCGAGGGGGGCGGCAGGGAAGCTGGCGGCGGGGAGCGCCGGCCCGAGCTGCGCTTGCCGGAGATTCGCCGGCCGGAGCCCCGGCGGGTCGAAAGGCCGAGGCCTCCGCCACCGCCAGCGATGCGGGAGGGTCCACGCCGGGAGAAGGGGAGGAAGGAGGGGAGGGGCATGGGGCGGGGAAAGAACGGGGGCAAGGTGGGGTCGGGCATCGACTGCAGAGAGAAACCATGGAAGAAGCGGTGCATCAAAAAGCGTATGGCGCGGTACATGGGGTAGACGTAAGGCCCTGGTTGGGTCTGTTGCGTCAAGTGACAAGGAATTTGAAATGGGCCTATCCAAAACAGCATCCGGTATCATCTGCGCCAGGAGACAAGGCATTTGTACGGTTCCTTCAAGGCAAGAGTGGGTGCCAGGAAATATCGAAAAGCGCATGGGGGGGGGGTACAGGGGGATAGGTTTGGGGCAGGTTGACAGTTGCTGCAGGATACCAGGCGTTCGAGTGGCGCCTGTCCAAAGCAAGTGTCGGTGAAATTCTGTTCTAACCCTCCCTTGGGAAGAGGGGCATAAAACGCAGTGCTTCATAGCACTCGCTTGTGCTGGCAGTTTTTTACGCATGGAATCCATACTCTGGTGCGCTACATAAGATGGTGTGGATTCGGACCGGGGTGTGGGTGCTGATATGTTGGGGCGGTGTGGGGGGAGATGCGCGATTGTTTTGGTTGCATTTGTCAGAAAGAGCGTGGCAAATCAATTGCTCTTGGCCCTTGGGGATGAAGGGAGGGACCCTGGAAGGGAGGCGGGTTGGGTGCAGAATGCGCTGCTCTTAAGAGTAGCTTGAAGGTTGGCGTTGGTTGGTTACTAACGACTAATACCGGCTGACGGTTGAAGGCTGCCTGCTAGCTGTCGGCGGTGTCCTGTTGATTCCGCGCTGGACGGTAGAATCAACCCGGAGAGCGAATCTCGGGAATAATTGGTACGGCTTGGTGGTGTAATGCACGGGCGCGAAGCGCCAGTGCGGATCCGATACGGATCGCGTCGCTGCAGTGCACGGGAAAATTTTGAGGCCGTTCGATTGTGCATTGTACGAAGTCGCTGTGGAGTGATGGTAGAAGTTGATGCGAAGGAGATGCTTTCTCGCAGCCGGATTCTATCATCTGCGGTTCGGTTCCGAGGTGCATAAGAGGCCATGTCTCATGTATGCGAAGTTGCAAGGCCTCGCCTTTTGCTATCGGGGAATAAGCGGGGTGAGTGCATTTTGGGGCACGAGTTGCCTATTTGAATCTGAATTCGAAATTTGGCCGGAAGGGATGTACTGGCCTCCTAATGGGGGTCCGGCTGAGAACAACGGGCGTTTGATTAATTGTTTTGGGGACGTTCCGGTTTCGCCAACATTTTGGTGACATAAATCTCCCACGTAGGAGCTAAGGCGATCCCCCCTCCTTGGCGAGGCTGCGCTGTATTGATCCTGGGATTGAGATCGCTGGTGGCGGAGTTTGGGGCATTTGTCTGGAATGTAAAACATCCGCACATTGGTTGATCTGACTATCACCGGAACTTGGGCTGAGATTTATCTGATTGCTGGTTTATCTTATGTGAATTCCTTCGCCGTCGAGGTCCGAGCAAAACGAATCACCTTGTCGAATACAATTGCCGTCGGTGATCTCTTCGGGCTCGTCGACAGTTATGCTCTCGCGCAGCTCAATGCTCGCATAGCCATCGGCTGCTCTTGAAACGTTCCGCTGACCATTAGATGTCGTTTCCCTTCCGCATATCTCAATGCCGGTGATATCGGTGACGTCGCCGACATCGGCTGCCGTTGTGAAACAGTGCCCTGCTCGAATTCGAGCATCTTGACATTCGAATTCCGTTCGACAACAAGGTTCTTGGTTCAATTGGAGCACTGTAGCGTTCTTTCTAAATCGGCATCCTTTAGGATTCCACAGAGGACGCCAATTTGGCGAATCGAATCATGTATTTGGCCTGTGTTTTGTTGGTGATGAGAACAGTTCCTGGTAATTGCATGGATTTTGGTGACATGTGTTGACATTATCATAGACTGGCCCTGGAAGCAGCCCTCTAGCAACTGCTGGGCCTCGCCCAGGTTCCCTGCTGGCCAAGCTTGTTTTTGCGTTTGCATTTACATTTCCGCGGTCTGCTTTGACGCAAAACCCGCCAATGTGCGAAAGGAGCTATTTTCAAGCCATTTTTCGTTTTTTCGGCTCGCTGGGACATCCGGTTACACGATAAAAGTTGTGCACAATGATCAGTCTTCCTCCATCTCCATTATCCCCAACGAAGTACCCACCTCTCCCTGGGCAAGGGCAACAACGGCATGGAACCGAACTGCGTTTTCCACCTATTCCAGCGCATTCGACTGCCACTCCCCGAAATCCCCAAGTCTGTATGTACTGTACTTATGTGCGCGGGGCTGCATGTACGTTGTACTTCCATATTTTTACAGGGATGTAGCCGTAACACCCCCAAAACTATTTCGAAGCGTAAAATCACAAACACGTTAAGTTTTTACGGCGTAGAAACCGATCCTGCTACTGACGTAGGTCTTTTCGAATTTTTGTGCTTGATATCACCCGAAGGGCACAAGGGCAATGATTTTCAATAGCCTAAAAAATGGTAACAGTTCATGGTGCAAGGGCGACGGGTCTCAATAGACTGCGAAATGGTGACATTTCGAGGTGCAGGGGCGACGATTTTCAGCTGCTCGCAAATGCCAAGTGCTCTATTTTATAAAATGGATCAATCTGTGGTTGCCCTCATCCGAGCACTCCTTTCGGCACTCTTTAGCGCTGGCCGTTCTTTTCTCCCTACCCTGTCAAAGCTAATTGCAAGAACAATAATAACCGCGAGAGCAAGAATGGTGATGAGAACACTGGGAAAGAAAAGGGCCAAATAACACGTGTTCAAACGTGTACAAAGTTTACGGGTTTGTGTTATTTTTGTGTTCTTAGCGTGTAAAACTATGATGAAATGTGTTTTATGTGTGTTTGCAAAAGTGTTATTTGGCCCTTTTTTTCCTAGTGGAATGGACTGTGGTAATGGCGCTGCAGAAAAATCCCCGGAGATATGGAATTGGCATCCCAATTTCCACTGCAGGCATTACGACTGCTGCGCGACTTGGTGTGTCCAAGATGTGCTGCTGTGGCTTCACATGGCTGCGAATGACTCGGCATTCTGGTTTTGCGTCAAACCCTGTAGTCGAGCGTGCCTTAGGGCCCTCAGGGTCCACTCTCGGTATGAGGCGCACAGTCGCGGTGAGGGTGAACTGCATCGTCCACCCAACAACTGCCAATATCGTTGTCAATTTACCGAGATTTCGCCAGAAGGGCACTGCGTCCATGCCCTGAGCACTCGCGTTATTCCTTTTTCTGCCCTCCTCTTTTCCACAATTCTGTCAATATTTTTCGCTTATTCGCTTCCAAACTCGAGTTCGTGCTGTACAGCACGGGGTACATGTACCCCGAGCTCGGGGACAAGTTGAACTGTCGATTGCATATTGCAAAGAGTATTTGCTAGCTGTGGCCTTTCCATTGGGCGAACCGCGCCCAATCCCACCCCTTGCACCTTCCTCCTTTCATTCTCAGCAGTGCCGAGTCCACACGGGGTCCCCATGGTCCACGAAGCCGTCGCTGGCGTCACCCTCGCACACAACATCACTCGTTGGGAAAGTATCCTTGCTGCCCGCGAAAATGTCCACGACGCTGCTCTCACACCCCGTCACACTCGCGACGGCGTCCTCAGCCGTCGGACGTCGTCCCAAGAACCCAGGATGCCGTCGCGAGATCTCAACGCACAGAACTCAGTACGGGGTTCTGGTGATTCGGCAGGCCGTCATGGGATCTCGGGACTCAGAAATCGGAAGGCCGGGCTGATAATTCGGCACTCCTTTCAGGACGACTTACGCGTTGGCTTACGGCGCCCTGGAAATCACCTGTCAAACGTTGGCGGCCACGCCAGGGCGGCGCCCGCTTGTATGAGCGCATATGACCGTATGGTGGAAATTGCACGGGACGGCGCGCCCAGGACTCTATTGACGAGGCGCAGAACACCGTCATGAAGACACCCCGTCCCTCCCACTGGCGGCTTCGTTGCTCGTACTGCCATGGAGCACCGCGAAAAAAAACAAAAAGGCGCAATGTACAACCTCGGCAAAGGTTGTACATCACTCACTGTCACTTTCCTCGCATTGCTCGTGTACGAGTCGTCATAATGGCGTAGCGCTCCACGAGGGCGCCCGTCGCTGCCGCTTGCGTGGTAGTGCTGATCGGAATTCGGTTTGATGAAATTGGTGGGACTTGGAGTACCTTGGGCCACAGGTACCATGGGGCGGCGCGTGTGACCATGGGGCCGACCGACGTCGTGGGTGGTGCGCTCCAGCTGCGAGCTATAAACGGCGAGCGAGACGGGCAACACCAAAACTGACCCACGGAGCTCGTCTTCGTGGTGGCCACGGAGTTGAGATACTTCTCTTAAGGTGAGGTGACGATTGGCGACTCCCTCATTCTCTGCTGGAGGGATGTCTAGTTTTGGAGTCGTGGTTGCGTTTGTTTCGGAATGTGAGCTGTGCGTCTGAGTTCGGGGCGGGGAGGCCGCAGTTTTGTGTGGGTGGGTGCCCGCTGGGTGAACATATCCGCGCTGGGGAGGAACAAGGAGCGATCGGACGGGAAAAGGGCGTGAAGGTGCGGGGGCGGGATGTCGGATTTTGGAAATGGGCCAGAGGGGGGTGAAGAGGGAAGGGGTTTGGGGGAGGCTGTTGCTCGTTGCGCGAGGAATAGAGGAGAGGTGGGGTCCGGCTGTCGAGCGAGAGCGTCGCGAATGCTGTTTCCGAATGGCTGGTCGGCGCGGAAGCGTGGATTGAAAAACACCTCTGTTCGTCTCGACACAAGGAAATATGTTCTGGCGGGATGGCAAAGGGAACCGCGGAAGTGGTCGGAGCCCCGGCGCGGGGGGGGGGGGGGTCGCGTTTGCGCGGCAGTGTCCGGAGGGCTGTGCGCCTCCGCTCACCGCGCGAAGGACGGGGACGCCTGCCTGCCTGCCTGCAAAGAGGATGTCCCGAACGCGATTTCAAAATGGGCTGGAGGCCGGGGACGGGGATTGCTCAGCGCCCGCCGCGCGTGCTCGGAGCGTCGGGTGATGGGTTGCTCCCCGAGGATGGCGGTTGGAGTGAATGGCCCCGGCGGTGGGCTTGGGATTGGGTGGGGCCTTGCCGCCGGGGCGTGGCAGGCGGGGGATCGACATCGGACGCTCCGAGGTCTCGCCGCGTCGCGTCCGACTCCCGGCCTGAACCTTGGATCGGTCGGCCCGTGGCATCCCGCCGGCGTTATTTGCACCGTACCGGGCCGACCACTTTGCACAGCTCAAAGAACCGCCAGCCAGTTGGAGGCACCCCGTGACCATTCGCCGGCATTTTCCACTCCAAGCAGTTGCAAAATCTCCCGCCTCCCGGCGTGGCCATCTTCTTCCTTGCCTTGCTCGCGGCGGGCGCCCCGCCACGCCCATCGACCGCGGGATGGCACAACGCCTTCCTTCTTTGCCGTTTTCCCTGCCGCTCGCCAGCGTTTTAAGCCGGGCATCCGACCCTTGCAGCCGCGTCGAGCCCATCCTCTCCGCCTCGCTATCCCTCGGCAAGCATGCCTCTGCCTGGGAACAGTATCCTTGCATCGGCGGCACGCATTGCCCCACCTGTACCGGCATGCACGACCAGCGATCGAGGGGACGGCGCCACAGGCCCCATCTCAAGGTGCCTGGACGGCCGTGGTACAGCTGGGTCCCCACAGATCGGCAGACCGCGACGACGGTTCACGCCTTGGCCGGTGTCTTGAAGCGGCGGCTGGAGGGAGATCCGGCGTTTGGGCAGTGCGGCCTGTTGTGTGACCTTCTGGGGAGACCATCCTCGGGGCGTGACGCGCGAAACTGTCGGCGGTGGGGCGTGACGTTGTTTGCGTCACGCCGAGGGACGAGAAATTGCCGCCGGCGCGGACGCTGGTCGCAACGTCGACGATGAGTCAACGCGTAATGGGCACTTTCTGGCGTCAAGTGAATTAGTCAGTCGTCTCGTC
Organism: Ostreobium quekettii; assembly: GCA_905146915.1. Taxonomy (NCBI): domain Eukaryota; kingdom Viridiplantae; phylum Chlorophyta; class Ulvophyceae; order Bryopsidales; family Ostreobiaceae; genus Ostreobium; species Ostreobium quekettii. Next base: position 31,469 of record CAJHUC010000687.1, on the reverse strand, counting down.
AAGATACGCATTGTTCACTAAAAGGTGCGGCGACGTGCGGGAATCGCTCTCCTGAACGTCTGCTTGACTCGTTCACTGTGTCCTAATTAGGTACACGAAAGAAAAGGGAGGGGGCCACAGCCTCCCGCGCCAAGGACAGGAATCATGAGCTGCGCCTCCGCCCTTCGTTGGGTTTTGCTGGGCCTCGCTACTGCCCTTATCTGCGCCCCTCCCAGGTGTGCATGTAGTGCCTATTAAGAAACACTATTGTGCGCATATTGTGCTGTTATGTCGTTGGCCATTTCTACTTATTTATCATATTTTGGAACACGAATCGGATTCAACGCTCTTACTTCATTTGCAAGTCACATCCGATACAGAAAGAAGTTCGCGGGAGTTTGTGTCAAAGTGCTGCAGGGAAATAGGCACCATGCTTGGATTCCTCGTGTTGTAAATCTTCCAACTCCGCTTAACGATTCCTCGGCCTCGATCAGTGGTGGGCGTACTAGATGGACGCGTACATTGATTAAATGATGGATTGATTAGATAGATAGGCAGACGCATTTACCAAGTTTTCCGATTTCTCACTTTTAACTCCCCTTAAAATACTTCTAATACAAGTAGATTGTTCGTGCCTTACTAAAGGACTGCGGTACATTCGTGTCCGGTGTCTTAGGGTGCCACGTGCAAACCACTGTGAACGAACGCACGGCCGTTGTGCTGTTGTTCATGTGAGGTAGAAATGGCAGATACAATGGCAACAGCAACCACATGTCATTGCAGCAGGCATTGTCGCAAGGTCAGTGCAACAGACAAACGATAATCAGAATTGCGATACCCCTGCAGCAGCAATTGGCAGGTAGGCATAATGATACGCACTCGACATCTTCTAGCTCTGCACGCCTGTACAGGCGTAACATTGCACATGTGCAATGGCGAATAACCGACAGATCAAGGAACAGCAGCTACTATGGCAATAGCAATCGCATGTCATTGCAACGAGCATTGTTGCGAAATCAGCTCAGCAGGTAAATGATGGTCAAAGTTACGATTTGCCTGCACCGAAAATGGACAGATGCAAGCAGTGCGTGCCAATACTCTTGGCCAATGGAGTGGCAACTCACAGGCATGTTTTTCACGCAGCCGCGCATGGAAAAGCTACGGTTACGGCTACAGCAACGGCGGCTACGGCGGCTACGATCCCTGGCCGCCCCAGCGGGAGACCCCAAAGCGGGACCCTTGGCCAGCTCAACCGAAATTTCAGCACCCATATGCATGGGTGCCTAAGCCTACACCAGTGGAGCCGGCACAGCCTGACCCTTGGCCAACGCAACCCGAGACACAAACGCCAGATCCGTGGGTGCCCGAGCCGACACCAGTAGCGTCCGAAACGCCTGACCCCTGGCCCGCTGAGCCGGAGGTTCAACAACCGGACCCCTGGGTGCCAACCCCGACTCCACCAGAGCCACAAGTGCCTGACCCTTGGCCCACTGAGCCGGAGACGCAGCAACCGGACCCATGGGTGCCGGAACCCACACCAGTAAAGCCCCAAACGCCCGACCCCTGGCCTGCCGAGCCGGAGACGCCGACACCCGACCCTTGGACGGCACAACCAGAGACTCCAACTCCCGACCCTTGGGTGCCCGAGCCTGCCCTGCCCGAGGTACCAGTGATTGACCCATGGCCCGCTCAACCCGAAGTACCACAGCCAGATCCATGGGTGCCAACCCCAACGCCTGTGGCGCCTCAGACGCCAGACCCATGGCCAGCTGAACCTGAGGTCCAACAGCCGGACCCATGGGTGCCAACCCCAACGCCTTTGGCGCCTCAGACGCCAGACCCATGGCCAGCTGAACCTGAGGTTCAACAACCAGATCCATGGGTGCCAACCCCAACGCCTGTGGCGCCTCAGACGCCAGACCCATGGCCAGCTGAACCGGAGGTTCAACAGCCGGACCCTTGGGTCCCCGCGCCTGTGCCTCCTGTGGGGCCCCAGCCCAAGCCGCGGCAGCCGAACCAGCGCCGGAGGAAGGACCCGTGGCAGCCACAGCCGCGCAGGCGCAGGTATGGGACTCTTGCCTTTCTACACTGACAGCGAACCGCTGGTATTGACATTGACACCAGCAGAAAACAACAATCTTGCGACGCCAGTCGCGATGCCGTTGACACCAGCTGGTATCATCGCAGCTACTTTATGCCATTACTGTCACAGCTATGGCGGTAATTATGTCAAACGGCATTGCGGGTGCCATCGCGAAAATGGGGGTTTACTGCTGGTGATTCCGCACCGACGGCGAACTGCTGCTGTTGGCCCTAAGTGACACCGCTCGCTCGATGCCTGACGATCAAGCAATCAGTCACAGAACCTGGGATGTCCAAAACTTTGTAGCGTGCTCCCCCTTTTCCGGTGCCCGTCCACTCCTCACTATTTGCTGGGGGGCGCAGGGGAGGCAGGAAGGACCCGTGGCCTGGATTGGGGCGGGGGAAGAACGGTGGCAGGGTGGGGTCCGGCATCGACTGCAACGCGAAGCCCTGGAAGAAGCGGTGCGTAAACAAGCGCGCGGGGGGTAAGAAGGTGTGGCCTGCCAGTTGGTAGGATTTGCTTGGCGATGTGTGGAGATTCAAGGGAGTCGGTGTGGGAAGGCGCGCGATTCTGTTGACTGCACTTGCGCGGGGGAGGGTGGGGAAGCATTTCTTGTAGGAAAGGTTCTGTGGCGGCAGAACATTTGAGGGATAAGGAGATGGAAGGTGCGTGAATCTGTGGACTGGATTTGCTCAGGGGATGGCGGCTCGTTTCGTGTGAGCCACGGTCATGTATGTCACTCCTTGCCCGGCTTAAGTCCCTCGCTTTGTTTGTTCGTGTTGCGCCGTGAGTTCGTTTCCGTCCAGGCTAGATGCGTGTGCCGGAGAGAGGCGCTCGAGGTGGCAAAATGGGCAGCTTTGTTGGCGCTCTGCTTGACGGGGAGAGCCAGCGAGAGGTGTGGGCCAGAAGGGCCGATGCGTTGGGAGACGGCTTCATGCGCCTCGCAGCGGTCTAACGTGGGTTTAACGTGGTGTTATTTAAATATAGGTTTCTAGACAAATCTAGTTCTGTCCATTGCATTTTGTGTGAAGTCACTAGGAAGTGGATGCGAAAAGAGAATGTGGTTTTCCAGAGCCGGATATCATTTTTGAGGTCCCGGTATGAGGTGCATAAAAGGCGTTGCCTCGTGTGTATGGGTGTGTGTGTGTTGTGGGGGTGAGGGCGGGGGGTGAGGTGCGTGTGGCTTTGGCATCAAAGAACAAGCGTGTGAGCGTGCATTCTTGGGCGTCTGTTTCTTTCGTGGATTGAATTGGCGTGGCACATTGAGGCAGGCCCTCCCCATCGGAAGGTGAACGATAAAATGTAAATAAACAAGTGATTATGTAATCCCAAACTCTTATTTTCGTCTCCAATGCCTTCTGTGACTTTCCGGCTCCTCCATTTTGAGGGTGCTCGGAGTCACATCTGGGACTAGATTACTTGCGGCCAACGATTGGCGGCGTTTGCTTGTGGTACAGTAAATGTGCACATTGTTTCGATCATCGTTAAACGGCGGGCAAAGCAAGGCAGGCGCGGTGTCCGTGCCGCCTGGTAATCGATTTCCCTCGTTCACTTATACCCTTACAATGGATTCGATTTCGCTCTTATTTTGGTTCTGATTGTATTACATTCTGCTCCCATTCTTTCGCTTCCTAAATGCATTTGAATGACCGGTCTCGGATCTGTCTGCAGTGCACATCCCATGCATTTGTCATCATCATTGCCCTGAAGGCGGCGATGGAGGCCTAAGATTTATGCCAGAAATGCGCGCCATCAATGCATCTTCGATCATTCGGGTTTACCTCAAATTACAGCGAGGGGTCATGTTGCGCTCATGGCACCGTGCAGGTATGAACGTAATTTGAATGCATTTCATTTGGTTTGCCATGTATTGTTGATTGCTGCCAGAGTAGCGGGATGGCTGCGTTTGCTCTGCACTGATCCCCCATTGGGATTTTGGGCACACGATACACCAGCAGAAAACAGCATGCTTGCGATGCCAGCTGCGATGCCAGTTGACACATAATGATGCCATCACAGACGTTTTTACGCCATCGCAACCACTGTGACGGCAACATTTTGTGTCGAAATGGCATCGAATTTGGCATCGCAAACATGCTGTATTCTGCCAGTGATATCGAAGTGTGCCCCCTTTCTGACTACTGCGCCTCACCCCCGAAATGGGCCCGTTGCAGCAAGACCACCGAAGCGAAATCACAACATGAGACCAAGCGAACCAAATTCACGCAACTGAGGATTCACAAGCATGCAACGTACGAAGTCTCCCCCAAAGCAGATTTCAGCGCTCCTTCACCAGTTCAGTCGGCGCTCGTCGCTTGTTTGCAGTTTGCTTGCTCGCTAGCATCACCGACCAGCCAGATGCTGGAAATAATTCGATTTCAAACACGCCCCATTCAGGCGCCCCAACAGGACAGTGGTGAAAACAATGACGAACATCCCATGCCTGCAGTCTCGAGTTCAAAATTCAGTTCAGTTCAAGTTCGAGGAACAATGTCAGATAACTCGGCTGGTCCTCCTCCGTAGAGCGCACACGGCTTCCAAACGCATTGCATCACGTCCCATTCACAGGGAGGTTGACTAGCCATCAGCTGCCTAAGGCCAAAAGATCTCTTTTCCTTGCCTTTTACCAACTTCCGTCACTACCAGACCCACAATTGCTCCAACTCAGATCAAAATTGAATCTGGCAACAGCAAATTTCCGATGGACAGCATACTGTGCAAGTAAAAAAGTTCGCGAGGATAAAATTTTGCGTATTCCGCGCAGGAAAAGTTCGCCATCCCCGTTGGACGTAAGCGGGGAAAGGCGACGAGGCGAATGCTGCGGGGCGATGAGGACCAGGGGCCCAGGATGGGGGCAGGGAATCAAGGCCCGCAGCGGTGGATAATCCACACAATGTTTTTAGGGATTGGACGTGGACATTGCTCTTGACCAGTGGCGGAGGCATAGAGAGCTGTATGCCTCTGCGCCTCCGAACCAGCCAGCTTGGGCGAGAGGCTGAGTGCGGACTGTCAGCGGGGCTGGCGTGCGGCATAGCGAACATTGTGCCATGAATTTGGTTGCCTCGGAGGCGAATGGGGCGAGGGCAGCGAGGCTCTTAAAAGGGCGCCCTTCAGAGTCCGCGTCCAGACCGGCGACCGCGACGTTCTTATTGTGGTCCAACAGGGCCGTCTTAACGAAGCTAGAGAGATGCGTGCTACGGAACATGTGCGCCTCGTCGATCGCGACGAGGGAAGCGTCGTCGTAAGCGCGCGCCTGACCGGGAGTTATGCCGGGTAGGATTGGCCGGTCCACTAGCAGGGGGACGGCGAGACATTCGTCTCCTGAGTGGGAGGTGATGGCAGGCCGGCCGGTGCGCTCGTAGCGAGTGTGGGTGACCGGTTTCGCGGCGAAAAAACTTCGATGTTGTCCGCTGTGGGCACTCAGCCTGGCTAGAAGCCAGGTGGCTTTGCCCGCGAACATGTTGAGCGTGAAGGGGCGGGGGCCGTCTGGTCTTCCATCGGATGTGGCTTGCGTGTAGGCGGGTGGGCGCTGGAAAGTGAATCATGGTCTCGACCGGGCTGCTGGGAGCTGTTGGTCGACCAAGGCCACGGGAGCACCTGTGCTCGACTCTTGTGGGTTTGCTTTGCGCGCGTGCGCCGTGCTGCGCTCTCCCGTCCTTAAATACCCGGGGTGGCCCTTTTTGTGGGTTCCTGGCATGCGTGGTGCCGCTTATGCAAGCGCACCATGCCACGAGTTAGTAAAGGATTAGACGGGTCCTCATCTGCCCCGTAGGTACCCTGAAGCCATCCAGCATGGCCCCTCTCTTTGTCCGCGCTGGCCGTGGCGGGCCTGTGGGAGGGCATGGCCCTTTGAGCGCATGTAATACGCACGTTTGCCCGGCGAACGGCCCAATGGGTGGAACTCAGTGGCTGTTAGTCAGCGGTCTGGTTGGCCTGGGCACCCACGGAATCCTAACCGCGGAGATTTGGCCACGTGTGTCCGAGCGTACGGCACGCTGACGGGGGGCGGGGCCTGACCTGGCGTGTAGTACGCCCTTCGACGGCTCCCTCAGCGCGAACCCGTGGGGGCCATGGCGCTATGGGCCACGCCTTGTGGCGGCGAAACCGGCGCTCACACCGCTCCCCGCGTTCCCCTGAGGTCGGGGCCTGGTGCGTGCGCGACTCGCGCATTCCTCCTCGCCCGTCCATCCCAGCTTCCCAATGGTAAAGCGGATGGGGAGTGCAACGGCTGGGGTCCCGCGGTTCTCCGGGCGTTCCGCACCGTGCCCCGGTGGCGTCCCCTGGACTGCGAGATAGATCGACCCGTGCCATCTCAATGCGCAATACACGACCATCCTTTCCTGCCTTCCCCTTGGCCGTTCAAAGTTAATAAACCCGCCACATATACAAAAAAATGATAATGGCCGGCATGTCGCCACCCACCAAATGACAAGTTCATCGGAACCTTTATCCCAACAATTCTATCGCCCGCAGATTTTATGCCAAAGATCGCATATTATCAATCCTTAATATTTTGTTCGGGACAGAATGAATGCCCGCTTTTGCTTCTTTTGTGCAGCGCGAATTATCGTTTGCTGTTTCTTCGCCAGGCGCGCCGGAGCGGCGCTGCCGTATTCAAGGCTCAAGGCGACACCCGAATATCGATGTGATACGATATGAAATTCGAACTCTCATACGATACTTTCGATACGTTGTCGACCTCGTCCTGAACAGAGTCTCGAGTGCTTAGGCACATTCTCCTTCTCCTTTTTCTCCTCCGAATGCCTGTTGACGGTCCAAAGTATAACTAGCCGCAACATACTTTTGCCTATTAAACTACGCAAGGCAGAGTAAAGTTGTGTGGCTGTAATTAACAATGCAAAAATAAATGGAAATGAATTGACAGATTTTTGCCGATGTGAGATGTGGTAATATCCTGGTCGTTGTGTCATGTACAGCAAAGTGATCAACGAGCAGAACACGTGGGTAGCTCACTACCGAGAATGAATTGCATACGTAAGAGAACTTCTCATTCCATGCAATTAAGCAACAGCGATTTCCATGGGATGCAGTCGACAGGAAAAAAAATCTTAAATCTAAAACTTTATAAAACAATTACATTTCGAATTAGCAAAATTACTCAGTGTAGACAACAAACGCCGCCGCAAGAGGAAGAAGACGATAGCAACGATATAAATGGTTGAAAATGTGCAGCACCTGTGCGTAGTAGCAATTCCTGTCCCGTCCCCATTGGTCCTTCCCACCCTCGCACTTGACGCCCACACCACTTTCCTTGTAGCAGGGGCTCTGCGGAAGGAAATAGTCAAAGCACGTGACAGGCTCCATTAGTAATTAGAACAGAGGAAAGACCTTACCCTGTCATGTCATTTTGGGACATGCAAAAACAGGTTCATACAGCTAACGAAGAGAAGTATAGATTTAGAATTTCACAGTGAAATTTGCCATTGAATGCTTCAATGCTGTTCACCTCGGAATGCTCACAGCAAACGGCACCTTGAAGATCCAAAACGCAAAAAATGCGATGACAGGATATCGAAATGCAAGAACAATGATGCCGTGTTTTTGCGCTATTTGTTGGGATTTACAAAAAAAAGTCCACAAGGGAACAGCAATCAGGGCAGTGCTGAACATTGCAGAAAGTGCAGTTCTTAAGTAGAATGAGCTGCTGGATCTTTGATCCTTTGTGTCAAGTTCAGATACTATTACGAAAACTCGATTTACAAAAGCAAAAAGGAGAAAGAGAACAATACGGTACTAAATTAACAACGGAATGTAACAAAGCAGTAAAAAGCCATTGCTCTCAGACGGCTTTTACCATGAGTGTCTTCGCGTGGCCGGGAGAGCTGCATCGACAAAGAAATCGGGTATTAACCTATACAAAATTTGGCAATCCGTTACGCAATTAGATGGCACAAATGCATGTTCAGCATCGGAGACAAGTGCATTCCAAAGAAGTTTCTATCATTACTGCCATGGACGTCGGGAACGAGATAGACACCCTGAGCAATTCCGAATAAGGCCTCTTTACATGATTGCAGCACACGAGAACTGGGCATCACTGACAAGCAAAACTTTACATTTCAACGCAAATATCCTTGGTTATTATTGCATCTGCAGTTGGAGTTCTTTTGTTAATTTCAGTGAATAATTCGGAAGATTGGCAAAAAGGATTCGTCGCATTCGTTAAACATTCCTGCTGCCTGAAGGCGATGAGATGCCAAATTGTTTGAAATCACACGAATGCTATTCGGCTTTCTCACGAGCTGCTCATATTCGCATTATGCACGAAAACGGCCACTAACATTGATTATCGCTAATATATCGGTCACACGATATGATATTAATCTATATGCTGCAAAATACCTTACACACATTATCATCTGTGTATTGAAAGGGATTTAATGCAGGAAACGGCATTTGCTGTATGGAAGCCGCCCACCAAGGCACCATGTACAGCTCCGGATCCGGAGCTGATTGATCCGGATCAATCGTACCGCCGCCTCGCGAGGTGAAATACGAATAACCATTTGGGATCATTGCAAATCCATTTATTCATTGTGCGTTACATAATACATGTCGATTAAAGCTATTTATTGCTGATATTAGTAATACCGATGGCTGATGCTTCAGTGCAGTGTATATGTATTTACGCAACATGCCGCTCACCACATCCATCCCATGATGACATCTTTAGCTCCTCCCCACCACCAAGCGACATTTTCGCTGGTCTTCTTTCCCTCTCCGTACGCCTGTTCTAATCTATTCCAAACGTCGCTGCACGCCAAAAGGCACAGGCACGATGTAAACTTAATTCCGGAAAACACACTAGCTCCATGCAAAGATAAAGTTGAATGCGCTGAAACTCCAGCTTCTCACTTATGTATTTCATTGCTGCGCTCCCGATATTGTTCGAAATTGAGGCATACTAATCACCCCGGAGCTTGAAGAAACGCGAATAAAATAGATACAGCAAGTATTCTAATTAGATGGACCTCAAATTTTCTGCCCCGAACTGCAGATTCAGATTAAGTCCGGAAATGACCGCGGTCGACTCTCCGTGCCGCAAATATGGACAATCGCATTTTCTCATAACGCACTATATCATTGTATTCAACTCAGCATTCATACATTATATCCAATATGAACACTGATGAGAAACGGGCAATTAATACTGGAGAAATAGGTAGTGTACATGCCATAATGCAGCAATTACATTGCAACTATGGATTTCAATATACCCTTTGCCAATCTCACAGCGAGCTGCACTGCCTCACCCCAGACATTGGAACAATATCTCTACGGCAAAGCTTTTAATTCACTGACTGCCAGTAACTAACCACTCTGTTACAGATGGCATTAGTCAGTTATCTAACTGTTGATGTACTGGCAGTGGTGCGCAGAGACTTGCTGCGCGCCTATACCAGTTGCTTCGGTGAGTTTTGGCGCAGCTGCTGTAATTCAGGCTAGCATTTTCTGTTGGTACATCAGGCCATCATTTAATGAACTTTACAGCACTAGTCAGTGGTGTGTTATATGCCGCCAAATTACAGCATACTTCAGTGACAGAATTCATGCAAGCATGCGACTGGTGCTTGCGCTCACTCGCCAAAACACTCATACATTACGCTGGTACTCGGTGACAGCATTTTTCTGCTGCCACTTGTTTATGCCAGTACACAGCTTATTGCCAGTACTTTGCTGTGGTACTTACTTGTGATGGATGTGACCGTCCCTGCGCATGGCCTCCGCTTGTTGTTGACCGGCACGCGCCAAGGAAGGATTGGAGCTCAGAGGAGGCGCAGGCTGAACAGGTTCGCCATGAACAAACTCACCAACCAGAAACTAATATTCAATCAGCATCAGTAATTTCGATCATCAACTTCATCATTTTTGTGCCTTACTGGCGACTGCTGCAGCGACCAATACTATCTATTGGACTAATATGTGCGCGCCTTGAAATTAATTTAATTTCTTAGCAGAAGTAAGGACACGCAGAAGAATTTCGCTGAAAATACCGTGGCCAGAAAACGGAGATGCCAATCAAATAAACACATCGCAGTGTTTATTTTGATTGAATAGAAGTGAATAGAAAATCCCACTCGTTCGATTTAATAATAAATCAATGGCCAAATGAACGAACCGCGGATGCCCAAATCCAATAGACAGCGATCAAGTAAGTGAGGGAATCGCCGCACCATCTGGAAATTGTGTTCAGTTTGATCCAGAAAACGGAAATGAGCCTAGAAATATGCAACTCAAAGAAGTGGATAATAAAATAACTTAAGTCTACAAAAAGGAGCTAATCGTGCAGCCAGTCATCGGCAAATGGTAGTGACGTAATTTGCGTATATGACTCTGCCCTTACAGTACATGTTCGCATCGCCTATTCAGAAAGATTGACACGAACACATGCAAGCAAGGGCTTCACCAAATGGTTTTCCCTTACCGCATACTGATTTACTGCATGCATGCATCCGAGCGCATAACATGAATGCTTGGCGAATATAGAAAGCAACTTGTTAGACATCTAAGGCACCGGAAATCTCACCGCGTATCGGCTAATGTCACATTTGGCCTCCTTCTGGTAGCGAGATGGATTTTGTGGGACAGAATTGACACACCTTTCAACCTGAAAATACAAAATCATTGCGAAATTAAGTATATATGAATATTAAACATACATAACATCAATGTAGGAAATAATAGATACTATTCAACACAACAGAACATGCGCTACGCAAAATGCACTGACGCTGTGGATGCACAGGAAAATAGGGCAACGCACAACGCCGGAACCAAGAAACAGCGGTGACAATATGGGCGTGCCGGAACCAAGAAACAGCGGTGACAATATGGGCGTGCAATTTTCAGTGCTATCATTCATGTGGTCATCGTTTATTTTGTTCTATTGTCCAGGTCAGCGCCGCCAGCGTGAACCTTGAATAGAATAGAGATCAGCAATAGTTTTCAGTTTCCTTATTATTTTTCTACTTCTCCCACAAGACGTTTACTATTAAGTTATGTTTATTCTCCATATTCTGAGAGAGCAGCAATTCACCATGCCTCGTGCCAACATTAGTGCCGTAAGAACAGCAGCCACTTCTCTACGGAGAAAGCGGTACAAGAATTCGTAATCTACAGTATATTGCTATATTACATTTTCCCTCAAGGCAGGTTGATTTGTACTATGAACCACTAACACATCCACCCACCGCAGCGGCGCTCCTTTCTATCGATGAGCACTCTTCTCCTCCGCCACCGCCGCCTGGCCTACCACCTTCCCAGCCGCTTTCGCCCTTCCCACTGGGGATGCTGCTTTCCCCGCCAGTCTTGCGACTTTCCCCGCCGGGTCTACCACCTTCGCTGCCAGGTCCGCCACCTTCCCTGCGAGGTCCACCACCTTCTCTACGAGGTGCACCACCTTCCCTGCCGGTTATTCCATCTTTCCCGATGGGTCCTTCACCTTCCCTACCTCTTCCCCCCTCCCTGTGAGGCATGCCACCTTCCCGGCCACGTCCACATTCGCCGCCGGGTCTGCCACCGCCCCCTGCGCTTCCATTTTCCTCACCCTTTCCCTCGCCCCCTCCCCCGCACTCTCCTCCATACGGCTCATATTCGGGATACTCTCCCTCACTACCTTCGCCGCCCATTCCTCCACCACCTTCTCCGCCCACTCCTTCGCCACCATATGGCTCATATTCTCTATATCCACCTTGACCGGCCACTCTTCACCACTTTCGCTGCCCATTCCCTCTCCTCCATACGGGTCATACTCACCATATCCACCATCACCGCCATACGTCTCATACGGCTCGCCATACCCGCCTGGCCCTAAAGAGAATGGCATAAAAGTGTTTCTTCAATATTAGATTGTTGAAATATACGTTTTCGCTCCTAATAACGTGCAAACTAGAGAAATGTGCATCTGTGGCCATGTTTACCAGGCTTGGTTTTTACGCCGTAAAAACTGATCGTGTTTACGTTTTTGCGCGTAAAAATAGTTTTTACGTTTTTATGGGTAAATATGCGTAAAATACGTACATTCAACGTGAAAACTGCCTGGTATACACAAGGACAGTACGTACAGATTTACAGAGTCCGAGAGTGGCAGCCAGAGGCTTTGGAAGAGGCAGAAGACGAGTTTTGTTAAACGCCATTATCGCCTTTGCCATGGGCGAGGTGGAAATTGTGTTGCGGGTGATGGAGATGGCGGAGGACTGATCATTGTACGTAACTTTTGTCGTGTAGCCTACGTGTGCCAGGGAGCTGCAAAATCGTAAAAATAGCCGCAAAAATAGGCCCTTTTGCAAATTTACGTTCTTACGTGTAAAAACATAAAAGCAAAAACGTAAACGGCAAAAACAAGCCTGATGCTTACGCATACTCGCGACTCGTCGACACGCCCAGATTACGTGGTGATGTCCCAGTCAACGATCAATCCTCCGCTCTCTCCGGGCAACGGCAAAACATCCCTCATCTCACCTTCAGCAAGGACGTCGCCGAGCAAAGATCACTTTATCCATACTTCAACGCGTCTATCTCCCACTCCCCGGATACCATTAGTCTGTATGTACTGTATTTATGTAGACAGGGCCCATTTTTACGCAGTTTTGTGGCAATTTACGCGCAGAGACGTGAAAAACAGGTTGCGCGTAAATAGGCATCAATGAAAAAGTGGCTATGCCGTAAGCGCCAAGCTTGCATCAATGGCAATGCAGTCGCAGTCTTGCATCGATGGCTACTGTTTCCCAGGCGGAACTAATAGCAAATTCTCGCAGTTGATGCCCTATGCACCGACGGAATTGATTTACTCAATGACCCCATGTAGGCATATGCTTTGCGCTCACCGTATCCGCCCTCGCCGCCATACGGATCGTACCAGAGCCCCCTTCCGGCTGGTAGCCTTGACTGTAGTCAGAATTCCCACCGCCGTATCCACCTCCATAGTTGCCGTATCCAGGGCCATAATCACCGTATCCGCCGTTTCCATAACCATAGTCATCACCGTATACGCCACCGTACCCACCGCTGCCGCTCGGGTAGCCACGATACCCACCACCCCCGCTGGGATAGTCACCGTATCCACCGTGTCCGGAACCATAGTCGCCGCCATATCCACCACTGCTACCACCGCAGTCACCGTACCCTCCATCGTATCCCCCACCACCGTATCCTCCACCACCGTAGTCGCCGCACTGGGCGCGGCTGCAAGAACAGAGCACTGCGATGAGTTACCGCTGCATCGAATTATGTCGATAAACACAACTGCTTACAATTGCCAGCATAATTTTTTTGCGCTGTTAGCAATAGTGTTTTTACCAGATGCTGTATTAACGCCCTTTCTGGTAGATGTGCTGATGGTCTAGTATTTCAACAACACAAGCAGTGGCACATTTGTTCAGTATTTATCGACTGCTTGGTCATTTAATGACCAATGGAGTACCACAATCGCCCAAGCACCAGGTTTTGATGTGCATGCATAGCTATACAATGAGCAGCTTGCTATTCCTAATGCAAGGATAACAACGCAATTTCAATGTTCTTCAACACAGATTCCGACTCTGATATAGTGTAACTATCTATGCGTAAATGTTGATACATAGCTTCATTGTACATCACAACATTAGCTGCTCACATACTTGTCCGTGTCGATCACTGAACCAATGCTATTTCCAGTGCAACATTCATACGGCACCACCACCGCTTCCGAAACAGCATCCTTACAGTCCGATGCCATTATCTATACCAAATTGCCACAGACCGATACCGTACCTGGGAAGCGCCAGCAGGAGAGCGCAGGGCGCCAGGAGAAACCAGCGAAGGGCTACACCGCGATCCATGATTCCCGGTCTTGTCCTTGGACTGCAAGACGAGCACTCCCCTATTCCTTGTTCTCTTCCCTAACTAGGGCAGAATGACACGGATGACGTCAGCAGTCTGGAGATTTTCATGGTGATGACGGAGTAGCGGGAACCTTTTGGCCGGCGCCTAAAGACTAAGCGACAGAAACTAAACGTGACAGGAATTAACTCTGATGTGACTAATCACGTGGATTCGCCCTTCCTGATAATTGAATAACAAGCCCATCGGAGACCCGATGCTCTCGCCACAGAGCCACCCCCCTTGTGGGCAAACGCTTCGTCAGCGCGCAAGATCAACAATGTCCGCAGTTGCGCTCGCAATGCTGCAGTACCACTGCAGTACACTGTTTGCACAGGTGGACGTCCAATACATTATTTGCACGGGATGCAATCCGGGATCGTCCTGAGCGGGGTGAGGCCGTCCGCCATGGCGAGCATCCGACCGGCGAGGGCGTTGAAATGATTCGTGTGGTCTGGTGGGTGCGGCGCCAACGGGGATAAGGGAACAGGAACAGCGAACATAGAAGGGCAGTGCGGGGGGACAGAACCGTCGTGGGCGCGGGACCTTTGGCGAGAAGGCGCTGAGCTGCGGCCGGATGCGGCCATGGCCATCCGGGAGACAGTCGAGCGGCAGGGGTGGGAGACGTGCCAAGGTCGTCCAAGAGCGCAGGCGGGAGCAGAACGAAAGAGGAGCATGTAAATGAAAGAGAGGAAGAAAAGGTGCAAAAGCGCAAGGGGTGATCTGCACGGCTCGCCAACGGGCGCCGACGAGCGTGGCGGCTGATCGCATGCCGTTCGAGGGAAGCTTGGAGCTTCCCGTCCGGGCCCAGAGATCGCCGCCCGAGGCTCCAGATCTCCGTTTGCTAAACATTTGGTCAATACGCGCCAGCAAAATGTCGCCTCGTGGGCCGCACCAACGACCGCGCTCCCCCGCCCCCTCTTCGGGACCCTCTCGCCGGTGTCGAGATAGCGAATCCGCGCGGCGACGACGAGATGCATGTCTAGGCATGCATTGCACGCAAGACATCGGCGACACACGCGGAATGCGTGCTCGACGTGCACGGCATGCATGGTCAACCGACGGTCGAAACCCAAAACGGCGGCTCCAGCCCCCACGGGCAACCCCTCCTGCCCTCTTTCCAAAGCACCAAGCGAGGATCCTCCCCTCCCCCACCCCTTGCCCCAGAATCCTCCAATTGCGCGATCCGCGAAGCGACCCCACTGGATGCCCCCGTGTCGCTTCAGTCTCGCACCGAAACTCGGAGCGGTTGTTCGCGCTCCGAAAGGTGTTGGAGCGACACGGCTGAGCAACGCTCCCCACCTGGACGGGCGGAGAGCGGTCCAGAACCTGGCGCCGCGGCGGCCCCGGCGGCCCTGCGGCGGTTCGGCGGTTCGTCGGTCCACGTCATCCCCCGTTCCCCCCCCCAAGGCCCCGGCGGTCCGGCGGATCGGCGGTCCACATCAGCATCCCGTCCCACCCTGCCCCGGCCCTCGGCGGCTCGGCGGTTCGGCGGCTCGGCGGTCCACGTCAGCAACCCCTCCCCCCCCCGGCCCTCGGCGGCCCGGCGGTCCGGCGGATCGGCGGTCCACGTCAGCAACCCCTCCCCCTCCCCCCCCGGCCCTCGGCGGCCCGGCGGTCCGGCGGATCGGCGGTCCGCGACCCTGCCCGACTAGAGATTTACCCCACCCCAGGTGAGCCTCGGCGGCTCGGCGGTGCGGCGGATCGGCTGTCCACGTCAGCATCCCGTCCCACCTGCCCCGGCCTCGGCGGCTCGGCGGTTCGGCGGATCGGCGGTCCACGTCAGCCCCGCCCCTCCCCTAGCCCCTCCCCTTAGGCCTCGGCGGCTCCGGCAGTTCGGCGGCTCGGCGGTCACGTCAGCCTGCGACTGGGGCTACCCCCACCCGGTAGGCCTCGGCGGCTCGTCCGGCGGATCGGCGGTCCCGTCAGCATCCGTCCCACCCTGCCCTGACCCCTCGGCAGCTCGGCAGTTCGGCGGTTCGGCGGATCGGCGGTCCCGTCAGCCCGCCTCGGTACCTCCCCTTAGGCCTCGGCGGCTCGGCGGTTCGGCGGCTCGGCGGTCCACGTCAGCCCCTGCCCCGACCCCTAGGGCCCGCACCCCCACCCCAATTAGGCCTCGGCGGCTCGGCGGTCCGGCGGATCGGCGGTCCACATCAGCATCCCGTCCCACCCTGCCCCGGCCCTCGGCGGCTCGGCGGTTCGGCGGATCGGCGGTCCACGTCAGCCCCCCGCCCCTCCCCCCTAGCCCCCCCCTCCCCTTAGGCCTCGGCGGCTCGGCGGTTCGGCGGATCGGCGGTCCACGTCAGCCCCCCGTGTCATCCTCCCTTAGGCCTCGGCGTCTCGACGGTCCACGTCAGCACCTCTTATCCCTCCCCTTAGGCCTCGGCGGCTCGGCGGTTCGGCGGATCGGCGGTCCACGTCAGCAACCCCTCCCCATCCCCGTAGGCCTCGGCGGCTCGGCGGTTCGGCGGATCGGCGGTCCACGTCAGCACCCCGTCTCCCCCCCGGGTTGGGGGTGGTCCTGAGTTGCGGCACCAACGATTGTGGCGGCTGGGCTATCCGCCGAGCCCCCCCGGCGCGACGGGACGGCCGGTGGGCGTGGTCGGAAGGCAGGAACGGCGGCCGGTGATGGATCCTTGGACCTCGCATGGGCTTGGCGAGGCACGCCGGTTGAGTCGCGGCGGCCCGCGCATGTCCGAGTGCCAACCCCTTGGGCTATCGGAAGGCACGATCGCATGGAGGCAGCAACGCCGTGGATAGGTACCCGGCACGAAGCGAGATGGGCGGACAGACACCGCGGGAGGGAATGGCGGAGGTGGGGTGGTGAGAGCCTGTACCTGTGTCTCGCTTACTCGTGTGGCAGCCCATGGAGATTGCAACTCGACTGTGAAGGTTGCAGTGCTGTGGCTTTAGGGAGCGCACCCTTGCTTGAGTCCTTGGTAATAAGTCAAAACAGAGAATCACACCTTCTTTCAGCGAGGTCGAGTCAGCGCTTCCTGGGTGCAATCATTTGCTGTTGTAACTCGGGCGACTTTGCCAGTTCCCGCGAAACTTGGCTTGGTGGTGCCCAACGGTGTACAATTCTGCCATGCGATTGACACAAGAGTGTACAGCTGCTGTACCTATTCAGTAGCCCTATGCTGAAGTCAAGCTCGGCGTTCACGGCGTCTTGCATTGAACAAGTTATCCTTCCACGAGTTGGGTCTACGTGTGTGACTGGATCCTATCAAACAACATTTCAGTTTAAATTGCTTTGGATCATAGCCCACCACATGGAGCTGCATCCCTCCAATGCCGGTGAGGGGACACGAAAGTGGGTGGAGGGTGTGGCGTCGTGCGGGGAGCAACACATGGCTGGAATTACCCTGATGCTGGAAGTGCTAACTGCACAAGGTAATAAATCCCTGGCAGCCACTTCACTCAAGAAGAAACTTGTGTATGGGTGGTTTGGGGGCTGGGGAAATGTCCATCGACTACCTAGCTGCTCACTGTGACGTTGGTATTGCTGAGCACAGCAGTTTGAGGTTTAGTGGAATGCGTGTGAACTGCTGCCCCTGTACCATGATACTGGATTCTCTGTTTCACCATCATTCCTTAAATGGCCACCTTCCTACCATGCATCACAATCTGTCAGCTGCTGGCCCTTTGTCTTGATGCTGGAAGTGCTGAGTACACTAACGAGTTTATTTCGTCATGAGACCAATTGCTTTGGAAAATACCCATGAGCATGAATGGATTTGGGTTTGGGGGGAGTGCTTGCCAACTGCTGCCCGTTCCCTATGATGATGGAAGTTGTGGGTACGCAATTGGAATTATCTGCACAGCCCCCATTTCTTTAAAAACACTGGCCACCTTCTTATCATGCATCAGAATCTGTCATGCGTGTGAGAGCAACCCACACAAGCGTGCCCCACTGCCCAAGGCCCATCCCAGCGGGGGGCCCGCTGCCCCGGGTTCGGTTTGGGTGAACATGGGTGAACAGAATTTTGGTTTAGTTATCCATTAGACAAGTTCGCTGGCGGACGGTTACCACACCTATGCAGAATCTGGTGTAAGTTCAGTGGTAAGTTTTGCACGGTGCCATTTGAGGTCGCCAGCCATTGCAGTTGATGCATCCCTACTGAATCGACTGCTTGATTCGCCACCTGTGCTGATCCTGGCAGTGGTTTGCTGGGTGGCACCAGTGATCCACCTCCGCACGCGACTTCGTGGGTGGGCATGCGGAGCAGGCGGTCTCGTCTTGGCGGTTGGCTTTGCGAATGTGCACAATGCTCTTTTTAACAGGCTGCGCGGAGCTCCATGCACATCCTTAGGTGCTGTCGATGCTCAGCTATGTCAGGCAGAACTGGCGTGCCTGGCACCAATTGGGAGTCCTACACTGTAGGCATGGGACAAACTGTCTGCAAATGCTTGTGGTTGTCCAATGCATGTACGCATACGCGCTGCACAGCTGTTGTTGCACCAAGCCATTGAATGCTGACGAATTGTGCTTCTAGCTGCATACCCAGGTACTGCATCCAATGTGGGCAATGTGCAGCTCTTGTCTAATTGCTGGCTGTCAACAACACCCAGATGTGTATTGAGCCAATGCACTCGTATTTTCCACTGCACACAGGCGTACGGAAAGTGTATTGTGATGTTATGGATGCTGTAGAGTGGAGTCCAGTGCTTGGCTGCATTGTTGCTGAATCCAATGCTTTGATGACTCCAGTTGGTGTCTGCAGAGGCACACTACAAGCACATGCACCGCCAGCCGCACAAACAGGCAGGAAGAGATGCAGGGGTGGGGACTTGTAGAGTACAGCCGAGCACAAGACAAGACCTGCAGTTCTGAAAATCTGCACAAGTTCAGCCGTATGTCACTCTGCAGCATGTTGTTGCTGTCGCGCGCGCAGCACATAGTAACCACACCAGTGAATGATTGGATAGAGCGCCCGTTTCATGGCTGTGCTCTCCTGTGGTTCTGTGTTCCTGAGCTATGGCCCCTTGTGGCAGCAGAATGCTGCCTTGCAGAGATGTTGTGTGCGCACATCACCTGCCCTTGCCGCCGAGTACATACTTTTGCTAGAAATTGCGTGCACCACACCACAGTACTGCCCAACTGCAAACCTGCTGCACGACCCAACATTACGTCTGTTGTGCACTGGGGTCCCATGGATCGCCCTCCACCCGCCCGATGGGCTATTCCCCAGAATCGTGCAAACGCGTAGGCGGTCGGCGAGTTTTTACTTGTACCAGACCTATTCACAATCTTATTCGTAGTCTGTCTCTACTCTGGCCCTCTATCCTCAATGCCCTCGGGGTCCTGCCTTGCACGTTTTGCTTCACGCCCTTTCCTCATCGCCACGTGAGAGCGGACTTGGATCTTGGACATCGAGTCCCAAGTGCCGGTGTACTCTTCCTGCTTGGTTCCGCATAACTCCAATAGGAGGTATGTGAAGACTGTTGGGCTGCAGCTCCTGCCAGACAAGAACCAACGCCATTCACTCCATGCACAACATTCGTCATTTTTTGTTTGTGGTACATAACTTTCCCATGAGGGCACGAGGTTCAGAGTTTTATATGTCATTCGAGAATGGGCAGGCACAATTAGCACTAGTTTTAAAGGGGTATTGTGTGTAGACTATCGTGCTTACCGGAAAGCAGCGGCATACCCATTGTAGATCTTGTTCTGTTGTTCTGCGATGTTAAAGTTGAGTTTCTTCTCCCTGATATCACTATGAGATTCAGGGCTGCAATGAGCAAAGCAGAACGCCACCTTGTGCCCCTTCATGTGAAAGGGATTCACTGCAATACACACATTCCTGTTAGTCCCACATCTTGCCACCAAGGACAACTTGTAGGTACAATCGAATCGTGCAGTTCTGTGCAAATAGCTTACCGAATTTGGTGACAGCCGTGGATAGGAATTTTTTAAGGACCGGGATGTCTATTCCCTTCTTCATCAGCTTCTTTTGCACATTGGTTGCCAGACGTACCAAGATGCACATCGCATCGTAACCCATGTACAGCTGCTGCTCCTCTTGTGTTGTCCGCTGGCCGACACCAATGCCAACGCCCTCGAACCAGTGCAGAAGGGCGAGAAGAACCTGTGAATTTCAAGTACACAGCTGAGGTTATTTTCATATCTGAAGAATGACAAACAATAGTGAGAAGGCGAAGAAAGTTGAGGTCATGTAAAATTATTACTTCTGACTATGATGTGCGAGGTGTGTGGGGTGTGGAGATTAGGGGCTATGTCATGATGGTTGGATTAATATCGGCCATGCAAGCCCACAAACAACCAATGGGCTGAAACAACAGTTTGCACAGGCCTGAAACATGGGCTGCGAGAACATGTTCCCAATGGCATGAATGGCTTCTGAAATGTTGGTGAATATATGGTGTGTGGCAATGTGCTTACCATTGTGAAGGATTCTCCATCAGGAAGCTTGATGGGGGGAAAGGGGAATCCACAGATGCAGAACATGTACAATACACCCCCTGTCCTGTTTGCCCATCTCAAAAAGGTTTTTGTGCATTTCCCCTGGCAGTTTGGTTTCGTTTTCTGCAGCTCTTTCCTCAACCCATCGGCCATGTCTTGCGTCAACTGAGGGAGATCGATGTCCTCAACGCCATCCCCAAGGGCCGTGTTGTCCACTTCAACTGCGAAGTTGTCATTGTTGTTGTGCAACAACTTATATGGCTCCTTGTCCAGGTGGTCTTCACTTATCTGTCCAGTGCATGATGCAATTTAGTTTGAAAGGTCCACACGCCAACCCAGGGATGACTGCCACATACTCATCATAGTCAGCAACCATGGCATATCCATATTGAAAGTACCCACCTCTGAGAGTGTGGCCTTGGCGGCAGCATTCCGGTACTGATGGAAGTATTGAAGCGCTTGTTCATTGAGGTTTTGGTGGGGCTCCACAGTTATGCCGTCATAGTTCTTCCATTTCACCGCATACTCCCTCTTGTCGCTCTGCATTCGCGCAGTTTATTGGGTGGGTTAGAACTGGCCATATTTGATGTGGGCATGCATGGTCAACCAGTGTGATGTGTTGCATGCAGAAACCCCTCCAAGGGCGGAGTAGCTGAACTGAAAGGGAACAGAAATGACTTGAGTGAATCGATTGAACTGAAGTAATTGAGGAGAATTGAGGCCATCAGACACTGGTGGCATGGGAAGCCCTTCTGTTCGTAGTTTGTCAACCCTACCAGTGGAGAATCGTTGTTGTTCCAGCAGTACAAGATGTCCTCGACCTCCCAGAATCCTTGGCCCAAGTAAACCCCTGTGGTTTCCCTACTGCTGCTTACGCCAGTGCTTGGACATGTTGCCTGCTGCTTTTTGCATTGTCGAGGAGGCTGTATCCTCCTGTAGGGTGTGTTGCACGGTGGTATGCTGTCTCGAAGTGGGCACATGTCCGCCACCATGCCTGGTTGTCCATCCGTGCTGCGGAGCCATGCATGCCTCCGTGTCAGTGTAGTAAGTGAAGTCTCTTGTGTTGCCTCTTCATCTCTCGTCGCTGTGTGTGCAGGGTGTCCTTCATGGTTAAGAGGAGGTGCTGTGAGGGCGGCACTATCATCTCCTTGTTCCGCTGCTGTGGGGCGTTTCTTGAGCATGCATTCCTGTACGGTAAGAGTTCTGTCAGCTTACTGCTTGCTCACAAGGATGCTGAAAATGTGGCCATTGAGTTGGCACCCCAAGGTGCAACCAGCAGCTCTGCTACTATGGGTGGTGGCCACAGGGTGCCAGCAACTATGGGGTGGGGATGCCAGGAAACGAGCGCAGCTGGCTAGGAACTAATTGGGGCCAAAGATGGCATTTAAGGGCCTGAGAGGGTGTTGTCCCGAAACTGGGTGTGGGATGCATCGACAAAAGGCAATTACCACATCTTTGTCATTATGCCCAATGGTCCTCGCTGAGTGGAAAATAACGATTCAAGTCAAGAATTATAAGAACTGTGTCACTCGTGATTGTCAACTACTTGTCCGCTGGGTGGTGGTTGCTTACAGTGCATCTCCTCTTCGGGTCCTTCTGGTTTGGTTGACGTAGACAATACTTGCTGAGCGCCTCTAATTTGGATCGACCAGGAGCCGACAGGATGTCATCAACAGCTGCTCTATTGTCATTCAGACAGGAACAGCGACTCCGCCATAGCGCAGTCCCTCCATCGATCATGAATGCTCGTCCACAATGCGTATGATTGATACCTTCCCTACAGTGCAAATGGGACCTGCCCAGCAATCGAACACGCTTGATATCTGTGACCTGTGCCATTAAGTCCGGCAGCGACATGTTCAAGTTTATGTTGGGCATGGCATGTTTGAAATGCTGAACGAACTCAGCCAAGATACTCCTCTTCAGGAAAGCTGCCTGGTAGCCTTTTCTGGATAGTTGGCATCGTGCGCCCAGCATTTCGGTGTCCGCCTGGCAGGAGCCTTGCATTGCACACAGCAGTGGAAAATTAGGCCGAAATGCTGAAGGTGGCAGTCACTCAGTAAGTGTGTGTGTGTGTGTGTGTGTGTGTACCTCCAGGTGTATTTCAAGGTCCCGAGACTTTCCAAATCTATACCCATGGGGTTTCGTCAATGCCATCATTGGTGCATGGACAGTTAGATGCTCACCTGTAGCCCGATTATTGCACAGCACCAGTTCCAATTCCCTCATTGCCCTTGATGCTGCGCTGAATCCGGCTTGCACTGTGTTGAAGAGGATGCGGTGGATGGGGACAATGCTGTTGTGCACAAAGGTGTCCGTTGAAACCTGTAAGTACAAAGGAATCGGTTCATATGGGTGATGGTGACGAGCATCCCACATACAAGAAGGTAAAAGGAGCCAATGTGTGCCATGATGAACAAACATCCAGCTGGTGCTGTCCGCAGACTCCAGCTATACTGCATGCAGAAGGCTTGTATTGGAACCTGCAACTTGGCATTACATTCCAACGAAGCAATTGCCAACTTTGCCATGGAGCAACAGCGGTTGATGTTGAATGCACCGCTTCGTGAGACAATCAGCGTCAGGTCCCTGTGGGAGACAGAGGGAAGACTGCAAGGGGTAGCAGGTGGCATTACTTTCTGGTGTTGGGCTGCTGTAGATTGGTGATCTGGCGGGCTGGGGGGTTACTGGCTCCCCGTGTTTCACGGACAGTACGCCATGGCTGACTGCGACCGAAGCAGTTTGTCTTATGGTATATGTGCTTGTTCGTTCGTTGGATTCATTTGTGGACAATGTGATGCAATCTGTCCCGAGGGATATTCATATTCAATCTTAAGTACAACACACCTTCGTCCAAGTTGTCTCGACATGTGGAGGATGTGGCGACGTCCACTCGTTCGGAGACTCCCCGGAAACGTATCCATTCATGTCGAAAATGAGATTGCAGCGGGTACATTCTCTTGTGAAAGCAATCCCCTTTTCGCTGGTCACACCAAGAACGTAGAACACAGGCTGGTGTCCTTTTGCCCTCTCCGGTGAACCCAATTTCTGCACAACACACCACATTCCGATTCGTAGGCAAGATATTTAACACTGATGCGCATTCGATGATGGGGAGGGCACACTCCATCGCTGCAGTGGCACAGTTGTTTGTGAAGCACGGGCATCTCCGCAGCAATAGCGGGATTTCAGATGCATCGAGTGTGGGAATGGACTTGCCTGGTCGCACTTCACGCAGTTGTATGCTGGGGGCGCGACTTTAAAGGCCAGACTGTTTTTGTGAAGGGATGCTGACACCTTATTCCGGATGTTTGGTATCTATGCCCAGTTGACACCATGTTTGTTCTCCATGCCCAAAACCAGTAGTTCGATTTCATATCGTGTAAGCCTTCTTAGTGTGGAATCTTGGGGTGCAACGTCCTGGAAGGTCCTTCTGAGAACTTCGTAAAGATCTGGATTCCGGGGATCGATATCTACATTACCCCGTGTTCGTATGCTGTGCCAGCCTCTGTATTGCAGGGTAGTCTCGAAGTATGTAGCCAACAGTGTGACGATGTCCACCACCGCCAGCCCTGCTTTCTTTGCTCGGCGCAGGAGATCCTTCAACATTCATGACACTTGGTGATAGTGCAGTGTACAAACCACATGTCACTGCTGGCATTTCTGCTACGAGCATGGAGCTCCTTGTCTGACAAAGACATTGATTCAGCAAAGAAGTATAGTTTTCGTACGAAACTATACACGCGTGTTGATGCCAACCGAGGAATATGTGCATCAACAATTTCAAAATAGTTTGACGGTTGCAATAGCACATCCCACCACACAGCCATCGGCAGCAACCACTACCAATACACTTCAAGTACGTACATGTTATTGCATCACAATACAGGACCCCCCCCCGACATGCTGGTTTAGGTGTCGCTAAACCTATACGGGTCGCTATGTTCCCCAGTACTTCAAGTGCCGCTGCAGCGCTGAATGCAGTTCAGCATTATTTCATACCAGTCCAGAAGTCGGGCCTTCGGCCAAGACGTTCTGCACTTTTTCGTTCCTATGCTATCTAATCAAAGCCACTGACTCGCTGGCCAGGCTGGGCTGCGCTGTTGCATTGTTCATGTTTTCCATTCCCTGTCGATTTGCTCATCACATTCTTCGCTATGTCCTTTGCCACTGTCGCTGCGCCGAGGGCTGCACGGCACCGTGGCGTGAGTTTGCTCCCACTATGCTGCACGGGGAGTCCTTGTTGGGGGCTGCAAGCCGCGGCCCCATATCTCCTCAGTCTGGCCTCGCTCGCGGTGGGCCCCCGGGCTGCGTTTAAGCTGCAACCCGAATCGAAGGCAGAGGCCAGAGGCCTGCTTTGGGAGCTGGACGTCTCCCAACCAGGCGCGACCAAGAGCCTGATCAAGGAGACGTTCGACAACATCCAGAGGGCTGTGGTCCTCATGGTCCAGGTAATTGACGCTGTTTCGCTAGGCAGTTGGGTATCCCGTCAGTACTTTACAGTAGCAGCGGAGCAGCCACCCGACACAAGGTATTGATGGCAATCCTCATGGACCTCCATACACAAATGAGCAGCCAGCCTGTGCCCACGACAATGCAGCTAACGGACATTCTGAACTGGTGCGAGTGGCTTGGGAGTTTGGGGCAAGGAAGATTTTGCTTGATGTACAACAGATGTCTTAAGTGCATTCCAAGCTTCTTTCAGAATTTTGCGCGGCACAATTTGTATGCTGTTTTGTGGCAACGCAGCTTTGGGACGTGTGTTGATCGCGTGGTGGTTCGTGCAATCAATCTGCCATTCCAAACGCAGTCACTCCTGTTTCCGTAGCCACAGAATGCGAACTTTGAGCATTGCATGCAATACATGTTCTCTTACAGTAATTTATCATTGGCAAATGTAATTAACATACTGTGCCATACTATGCCATTACTAATACCAGGCTTGGTTTTTACGCCGTAAAAACTGATCGTTTGTACGTTTTTACGCGTAAAAATACGTAAATACTACGTAAAAAATGCCCGGTGTACATAAGGACAGTACATACAGACTTACAGAGTCCAGAGAGTGGCAGCCAGACGCCCTGGAAGGGGCAGAAAACGAGTTTTTGTCAAACACCATCACCGCCCTTGTCATGGGCGAGGTGGACACTGTGTTGTGGGTGCTGGATATGGCGGAGGACTGATCATTGTACACAACTTCCATCGTGTAATCTGGGCGTCCCAGGGAGCCGTAAAAACGTAAAAATAGCCGTATAAAAATAGGCCCTTTTGCAAATTTACGTTTTCACGCGTGAAAACGTAAAAGTAAAAACGTCAACGTAAATGTAAAAACCAAGCCCGACTAATACGCTGTGTTAATATACCTAATACACTATTACAGCTTGTCTCCTTTTATCTAAGTCCATCAATGATGGTATTTTTGCATGCACTGCAAATAGTTTTGCAAAATATTTGCTAGTATATTATTGATCAGCTACTTTCAGCACCAGTAGAAAACGGCATCTTCGCGATGACAACTGGGATGCCAGTATGACGCGAAAAGGCGCAATCACAGTGATTGAGAAGGCGGAAAAAATGTGTGTGATAGCATCAAATAGCGTCAAATGCCGTCGCAGGTGGCATCGCAAACATGACACTCTCTGATAGTGTAGGAGCACATCAGGCGTCACAAAATTGCAAGCATTGCGGGCATTCACATTTTGAATTTGAATCTTTCACCATTTGCCCCAACTTGGCGCTCAGGCGCGTCGATGTCTTCAGGCGTCAATATGTTTGTCTTGTTCATGCGTACTTTCACCCATTGTGTCTATTCTTAACATGGGAAGGTGCCCTACACAGTGAAATGAACGGGAGTCCTTTGCACAACTTTCATTCTCTGTTCTTGGATGGCAATTATCCTTATCCCTGGTAGTGCCCGACAGCCTTCATTCAACTCCTGTGGACATCGAGTTGCAGTTCGGCTCACGACACAAGCCTATCATACCGTATGATTTGTACGACTCGGCCTTTTGCTCTGCCTCTGTTGCTGGCTGTTCAGCTGCCAGTCCTGGCGTAATTTTGCTGCACCAACAAATAGGGACAGTCGTGTTCATTCCTTCGGTAATGGGGATTCAATGCTAATCCGCGATTTGCGGTCTACGGTCCAGCCACTCAGCAAATGACATAATTCTTAGTGGTATAGGTCTCACCAGATGTGTCGACATGTTGGTGGACAAACAAATGCTGGATGAGGGAATGATCTTGTTCGCTTTTCGACATCTTGGGTACTGGCGATTCAGTACACGTTACCTGGCCCTCGTCAGAATGATCACATATGTGTGTTGGTGTTGTCAAGTGTTGCACCACATTTACATGTCCAGAAGGTCACGATTTTTTGCGACAGCGAAATTGTTCGTTTTTGCGACATGTTTTTTGCGACAGTGTTGCTCGTTTTTGCCACAACATTGTTCATCTTTGCGACAACGCCCGGACTGTTCCTTTTGCAGCAGTGGTGCTGTTGTTCGTTTATGCGATAGTGCTCCTGCCAAATGTGCGACTTGCAGCCGTCTGGCCGATGCTTTGTGCACTCCGAGACCTTCGGTTGGCAGTGTTGTTGTTCATACAACAGGGTCAAAAGGCCATACAGGAGTGCTAGGGGATGACCAGAGTCCCTTTGATAACCGATTTGGACATCGTCTTGTTGTTGACCAGGAGAGCCAGTCCTGGAATCAAGAAAGGAATCCAGTTGTGAAGGAGCCATAAATTTTCTCCTTGCATTCAAGACTCGCCAACCCGAACCACATGCCGCTCCAGAACCATGTACATTTTCAGGTGGTCTACACATTCTCTTAACCTAAGGTCCAGAGCCACAGGCCGCCCAGGAAGCATGGGGTGGGGATCCCAATGCCATAGAACTTGACAGAGTCTGCGATGGCGCAGCCTGGGCCGTAGTAGGAAGTGGGCTTGACAACAGACTTGGAGAAGATGGTGGAGCCCAGGGGGTCGTCCAGGTGGCTCTCCAACGCAGCAAGTGGGTTCAAACGCGTAACCTGATGCGAACACAAGGCAAGTATGATTCAGATCAACTGCTCAACCTGTGTTTGTGGGAACTGGGAGTTGCGGGTGGGTAAACACGAGCTTGTGAGACAGGGATTAAATTTGCATTGCGAGCGAGCACAGCAACTGACCTGAGCAGACATCACAAATCCCTGGAAGCCACCATGGCCAGCTGGCCGTTCTTCACCTCCTTCAGCTTGAGCTCCTCGCTGTGACCGGGATGAAGGGGGCAAAGATCCCACCAGGGTAGCCTGGCTGGTCACAATAAAACCATAATATCAGATGCCTGTTGATGCAGGCAATCGGAAAACTGCAAGTTGGCAAACTGTTCAGAGATAGCAAGAAAGGAAATTGAGAACACACACCTGCATACATGAGCAGCATCCAATGTTGTCAAACTGTGAAATGGCAATGCCCTATCACATTCGATGATTTTACTCCATAAGGACTAAACAGATGCTGTGCCCAGGGCAGGCCAGGATAAGGGCATGAGACTGGCATGTCTTGAGGCTTATTCGGGAAGTAAAGCCTGAGTTACTCCACTGCATACGCCAAGCTGCAACTTGTGGTGGGACTGGCGCTTTGGCAACAGTGGTGAGAATAAATTTGTTTTACTCGAATTATACTTCAGCCTGACATTTCAAGACCGAAAATGCGCAGCCAACACAAACAGCACTGCACTTGCTTCAAAAAGGGCACTGTGTCCTCGAAACACACACCCCAAATACAAACCGTAGTTTGGTGCTTGAGCACAGCCACTTCATGAGAACCGGGATGCCCATGAATAACTGCAACGATGTAAACTTAATGGCAGGTTCAGCAGACATTCAGTCTGCATTCTGTCCCAATTTGCAGGGCTGAAGTGAGCCAAAACCGTTGATGATATCTCCCACCAGCCCACTGGGCAATACGATGAAATCACCTGGAATGGGCTTCAGTGTTTTGGGAGTGACCATTGCATTTGGTGGCTTATTAAAAACAAATGATGCACAGCGCACCCTTACGAACGAAGGGCAGGCGATATTACAGCACTGCACCACATTTGCAACTCCTTTTGCAAAGCGCGGTTTACAGAAATTAAGGAAGGAAAGGGTCTATGGACAAACTCGGAGATTAATAGCAGAGGATGGATATGCGTATGCAACGAAGCAGTGTCAATCCTCCACATAACCTGATTGGCAATGGGACCAACAACACGCGCCTTGGCACTCACCTCATGATCGGGAAGGCTGAAGTTGCTGAACACAGGTTCCTGCTTTACAGACCCTGGCTTCCTCAGGTCCTGCCACCGCCGAACCTCCACACAATGCATGGCGAATGCCTGGCAGGCCGCCAGCCCCAGAGGGATGAATGGAGGGTCGGCCTTCACTGCAGCCTCGTACAAGAAGACATATGGGTTGGTGATCTCCTGTACACGGACACAGGCGACAGTGGGCAAGTCAGTCAGGCAGGTTTTATCTGTCGACCCACACGAGTCCCTCCAGCAGGTTTGCCATCAGGAAAGAGGAGGTGAAAGTGCGCTTGGACATAATCACACCGCTGCGCACCATTCTGGTCGCGGACCCGGAATCCCCGTGACAAGGGCACTGCTGGTCATTGTGGTGCATCGCTTGGCCAACGGTGGAACGCTGTAGTTAGAACTCGTGCAGCTGTCGATACTCGAGTTGTGGCAATTGCGCCTGCCACGCGTGTGGACCTCCCGCCAAAGATCCGTTCGCACACTGCCGGCCGTACGCGGTGCCCCTTCCACAGACGCCAAACATATCCCAACCTTCCATAGGGGCAAAGACAGCTCCACCGCTGCCCACTGCTGAGGGGCCGGGCCATCTTGCACTCCAGGTATCACGCTCCCACTTCCTGACTTC
Organism: Ostreobium quekettii; assembly: GCA_905146915.1. NCBI lineage: Eukaryota > Viridiplantae > Chlorophyta > Ulvophyceae > Bryopsidales > Ostreobiaceae > Ostreobium > Ostreobium quekettii. The sequence goes on along the minus strand of CAJHUC010000687.1, from coordinate 2,203 downwards.
CAACACTAGGTCTGCGGCTGGCCTCCGACCAGCCACAGGAATCTATTTCCAACTCGCATATACCCAGGCCGCCAGCGCTTCCGCGCTTGTGGTGGACAGGCCGTCATGAACGCCAGTTACCGAGACCACGACGAATTTCGTCTCTCCCGCGGGCCCTCGCGGACCCTCCCGCGGTGTCTGTCCGCCTACCTGGCTTCATGCCGGGTACCTACCCACGGTGTTGCGGCCTCCGCACGATCCTCGCCGGCCGCCGATCCTGCCTTCCGACAGCCCAAGGGGATGGCACTCGGACATGCGCAGGCCGCCGCGACTCAACCAGCGTGCCTGGCAAAGCCCATGCGAGGTCCAAGGATCCATCACCGGCAGCCGTTCCTGCCTTCCGACAACGCCCACCGGCCGGCCCGTCGCGCTGGGGGGCTCGATGGACAGCAGGGAGCCACTGACAGCCCAGCCGCCATGATCGTTGGTGCCGCAAGTCAGGACCAACGGTCACACCAGGTAGGGTGGGGGACCGGGGGGCGGCGTGGACCCCCGAACCGCTGATCCGCCTGGCCGCCTAGGCCTTGGATACCAAAAGGACGGGGAAGTGACGTGGACCGCCGATCCGCCGATCCGCCGAGCCGCCGAGGCCGGGGGGGAGGGGGAGGGGGGAGGGGGGACCGGGGGCTGACGTGGACCGCCGATCCGCCGAACCGCCGAGCCGCCGAGACCTAAGGGCCGGGGTGGGGGGGGAACCGGGGGCTGACGTGGACCGCCGATCCGCCCAAACGCCGAGCCGCAGTGGCGTCCAGTTGCCCCTTGGAGGGGCAGGGGCCCTAAGTCCACGTGGCCCCCGTGGGTCTGGACCCGGTTGGGCATGGTCCGGCGGCAACCCGGGCCAGGCGGCCGCCGAACCGCCGAACCTGGCGCCGCGGCGGCTTCGCCGCCGCGGCGCCAGGTTCGGGACTCCTGTGGACGGGCGCCCTTCCCCGATGTCGCGCTCCTCCGGGCTCCTCCGGTCAATGGCAAGAGTCAACGTTCAACGGCCGCTCGGCAGTTTCCGTGGCGGCATTTATGCGCCGTGGCCGGCCAACGACGTCCGGGGCAGGTACACCGTGGTACGGTTGGCAGCACCGCCATAGCTCTTATGTACTGAGGTGTGACTCACGCGGCGACTGTTGGTCTTATGTACTGAGGTGTGACTCACGCGGCGACTGTTGGTCTTATGTACTGAAGTGCGGCACGCCGTCGACGCCACTGCCCCAATGTACAGGGCCACAATCACGGTTGTCGGCCCAACCAATCGGCTGGCCTGGAGCAATCCCCCTTTATGTGAGAGTCGTAATGTACATGTGCGAGTTTATCGCGCCTCAAGGTTAAGAAACCCGATCATCGTCACGCAGGGATTATTGGTGACACCAGTAGAAAACAGCCCCACAACCCCATGCCATCACAACCCCTTTTATGTCATCGCACTCACTGTGACGGCATCAATTTGTGTCAAAATGGCATCGCAGGTGCCATCGCATACAGGCTGTTTTCTACCAGTGTGAGGCGTGCAACGAAGCATTACGCATCATTCGTTACGCAACCTTGTTGGTAACGAGGTTGCACGACGAGGGCACTGGGTTTCAATCGGCCGGTGGGTGCCTTGGAGAAACTTTCCGCCTCTTCTTGCGCGTGCATGATGTGTACTGTCGCGCGTGATAAATCAAATATCTGTACGTGCCATCACTAATGCGCCCCATGCAGCCATTTCACATCTGTAAATTCGGTAGGCGTTGATGCAATGTTGATGAGGGTTGATGCAAGGGGGCCAGGAGTTGACAAAGGATAGCGTCAGTCCATGTAGGACACGACGATGCGATTAGGAGATTGTGCTGTGGCACGACAGGCTGTGGCTGTTTGACGAGTGGCAGCCACCGCAACGTGGGCCATGCCGTGAATCGCACTCCGTGCAAACGACTCCCACCAGCCCGCATTTGGGTTGCTCTGGGCGGGGTGTTTTTTTTTCTCCATGGCTGCCGCACCAGGGAGGTGGAAGCGTTATTACTCCTCATAGCGTAACGACTTCCATTCCATGGTGGCCGGCCATGAACCATCCATGACACGTCTAACCGCCACATTTCCCCATCCATCAAAGTTTGATCAATCAATGACAAATGGAGTTGATGGCCACCAGGTCGTCGCAGCCAATGCAACCGCATTTCGCCAATAGTTTTTG
>CAJHUC010000686.1:0-27916 GCA_905146915.1 Ostreobium quekettii | reverse complement strand
TTTCCGGACATCGCCCAAGAGCCGTTCACGCATCATGGCCTGCGCGGTGGGGGCGCGTCCAGTTGCTTCGCCTTGGAGGTCGCGGAGCGGCGTATTCGGGATTGGGGTGGGTGGCAGTCAGACGCCCTGTGGTCGTACATTGATATTTTTCGTTTACCCACTGAGTGGGATTTTCGGTTGTTTGGCTGGATGACCATCACCGCCCGCGACCTGCATGAGCAGTTCGGGCACATCTTCTGTCCCGGAGGGGCCTCGAGTTCCCGTAGAGTGACTGGGCAAGTTTAAAGGACGGGAGCCTCGGGAATGTGAAAGTTAACGGTGTTTGTAATTATTGTCATGGGGGTACATGACGGGGTGGGCTCAGGAGACCGGTAAGGCAGAAATGAAGTTAACTATCCTGTTAATGGGTTTCTGCCAAGGGCGACGATGGGTGGGCTGCACCGGCGATTCAAACGGTGCAGTTTGAACCTGGGGTTTACTCAACCCCGGCCCTTGGGATTTCTGGCCACACCTAGTACCGTGGGTCAGTCAAAGTACGGTATTCCGAGGTGCCGCCCGCGAGGGCGCCCTCGAGTTTGGCGGGCTTTGGCGGGGCGGCGGAGGGCGGCTATTTAGGCAGCCCCTCGGTCCCCCTCCTTATCTTGTTTCGCACCCAGCCCTCCCGCCCTGGATAGTGGACTTCGGGTTAGTTGTGGGATGGAGAGGGAGTTGAGGGAGTGAAGTGCGGGAGAGGGAGTTGACTCATGGGGAGTCACTCACTGAAGTGGCGTTGAAGTATTAGCGAAGCGAATGGGCAAGTTTAAAGGACAAGTTTAAAGGACGGGAACCTCGGGAATGTGAAAGTTAACGGTGTTTGTAATTATTGTCATGGGGGTACATGACGGGGTGGGCTCAGGAGACCGGTAAGGCAGAAATCATATTGTTGTATTGTATTTGGACAGTACCATGATATACTACAAACTACATAGCACAATCAAGCCACATACATTATGGCATGGTATTGGGAAGCAAGCAAACTTATCACAGTCGTGAAATGTACTTTTGAGTACATCTTCAATAGGATAATTGATAAATAACCAAAGTCCATGCATGTGCCTTTGAAGAAAGCATGACAGGTTCAATCAAGTGCAGTTTCTGTTTTCAACAAGTCTATTGTTAGCATTGCAGCATTCATGGAGACAAAGACGAATGTGACCAAGTTTTGACAGGAACGCTGCCCGAGTCAATGACCACATGGACAAGCATACAACGCTTGTAAGTGCTAAAGCAAATACAAATCAACAGAAAATATCCTAGAGCCAAGGGGCGCCGTCTTGCTCCAAAGTATCTGCCTGCACACACAGGGCGATCGCTCTCTTGAGAACATTTCACAGTACATCACATTGCACTGGTGGCCGATCTCTTATGTATCAGGGAGTACACGCCACCCTCAAGTTTCAGAGGCTGCTAGAAGCTCCATGTGTGGGCAGGAGCCGGTTTATTCTGTAGGATTGGCCCCGAACGTTGGGCGACGTTGTCGATCAGATGTATTGACGAGTTTTGAGCAGATGATTTCCGACTGCCGCAGACAGCGATCGATGTGATTTTCCTCACCCGTTCATTGGGATATCCTCAATAGAGCGCCCCTCTGGCTGCCTAGTAAAGATTGCAGGCTGCAAGGGCGTTTCAGCGTTGTTTGTGTTTTTAAAAATCCCGTGCATCTAGATTTAATGAGAGTATTTCCATGAAATTTGTTGTGCACGTGTCATGTATATCTGTGCTCTATTTGGTTTTAGCATATGCATTCCTACCAACTTGTATAGTCCGGTGCATGAATACCTGATGTATGTTTATGCACGGTAGTGCACACGTGCGCATGGCATAGTAGAAAATTTCAAAATTCCAAGCTGTAGTGCTTCTCGGTGGAGTATAATTTCCAAGTTTATTGGAATATTTAGAATTTGTGTTAGCGGTCTTGCTTTGATACTTTATTATTGCTATTGTGTGTTGAATAGGTATCTGGAGAATCAAGATTTTCATGGAACAATACCAAGAAGATTTTCAGCATTGTACATGCCACTTCTTGAAGAAGCGTAAGTCTGCACACAATCCTAACAATAGCAGAACTAAAATGCAGTCAGTGCACACTGAGCGAAAATCTTCGCTGTTCCAAGGTTTGTGATTTATTTTTTGCCTTGCTTTAGACAACTTTGTGCAAGTATTTCAGATCTATTGTAGATGTGACCTTTGGCTATGATAAGGGTCGATGGAAGGATATTTTTATTGCTCAAGGTTAATTTCATACCTTCATAGAGTATGATCTCTTGATGGCGTGGTTTTGCTGAAGTCACATCGATTCTTCTTGTTGAAAGTTCAAGCATGCAGATAAGGCATAGAAAAGCGCGCCATCATTTCCACTTCCGAAGGCTGGAATGTTTCAGAATACAATCAACCAATGATCTTGGTACCCAACACATGCGGCAAATACATGGCCCATGGTGCAGAAAAAAAGAGCTAACACACTTGCATCAGTATTTTGCATTGCAGCCAGCGTTGCAATTCTAACGTGAATCGCTTAGCATTCTAAAGGATGATTTTCGATCCCACAGGAGATTTACTGGCAATCCAAACTTGTGTGGACCTCAACCCATCATGCGTAAGCAATTGGATAAAAGTAGACTCGCCACATGCGTTGAATATTCTGGATAGGACGGCCCTCCTATGTGCCATATATATACTCCCCCGGCGTTAGAAAATATGGCCGGTGTTGTGGAGTGCAGGGGGTATGCAAGACAGCGCAAGGGCGGGGGGGGGGGCTGCACTGGTCGCTTCAACATCATATGAAAGCACAAATGCTGCATTCTCGCACATTCTTACAACTCACTGCATGTGCTATCAACCCAATGTTATCAAGTCCACCCTAACTAAACAATGCCATGACACTCTTCCTTCAATCAAAGACCATGTCCCCAAGATTCTCAATGTCCAGCTCCATACATTTAAAGTATGGTGCTTGTGTGTACTCTACACATATGTTAAATTAGCGCACAGGTCCATGTCGTTGACACGGGGGGCGGCACAGCACAGTACAGTGGGACGCCCCATTAGCTGGAATTCGTTGCTTTTGGTTGGCACGTTGATGGGTGCCTTATGTAATGTTATGTAATGTGCTACATTTTCCAGGAGTTGGCTCGCTTTGCAGTCAATCTGGCAGCATGGGCGGCACGGTGTCTTGCAACGACACTAGGAAAAAAAGGACCAAATAACACGTGTTCAAGCGTGTACAAGGTTTACGTGTTTGTGTTACTTTTGTGTTCTTAGCATGCAGAACTTTGATGAAATGTGTTTTATGTGTGTTCGCAAAAGTGCTATTTGGCCCTTTTTTTCCTAGCGCGAGCTGCGGCATCCTATCATTTTTTCTGTCAACGGTTTCGTTGCTGCCATGAATGGCGCCTTATGTAATGCACTGAATTGGCTGGGCGCTGGTACACTTTGCTGTTGGCACACTGGCCAGTGTGAGAACACGGCGGGGGGAGCGCTACTAAGTTAGCGATTTGATGCGGAATGTGGGACAGAGTAGTGCAGAGGATGCAATGTTCCGCAGCGTTCTGGAAGCCAAGCGGTCTACTACTCACCATAACAATCTGGTTAAATACACTACCACCACGCTGGAAGTGGCGCTGGTAACAATAGTAGCCGTAAAAATGTTAATGGTTACTAATAATCAATTCCGCAATGACTCTTGATTCGTAATTCAATTCGCATGACTGATTCTTCACTGATATGTTGTTGAGCATTGGCTAGACCTAATTTGCTTTCAATCAACCGAACAGTTGTCTATGTGCAGCATGACCTTTCCACAATGCAGTACCTATAACCTAGACGAGATCTGAGAGACACGAGCCTATTCATATTTACAATTTCTGCGAATATATTTTGTCGGGATTCGACCGGTACAATTGTCTGAATTTAATAGTAGGATACTATTTCTGTTCCACTATTGCTGAGAGAAGCACATATGGCCTCTCTTTTCTTTTATGTAATTCTTAAATATTCCCTTGCAGTTAATTCAAACCTATGTTATTGCTTTTCAAATGTTTAGCAAGTGAGTTGTCAACTCAATTGGTTTAATGAACCAGCTAGCCAATTGGGATACCAATTGAAATATAAAAACCTTCAAGATTAATGCATTTATTAACACATGCAGCTAGAATTTCACATTCCGTCATACCAAGTCTTTTTTGGTATATTTTTAATTCGAATGCACCTCGCAGATTTTTCCTCTGAAACTTTTGAAGACGATTTTGCCGGAACGGGCGTCGGCACAATGATGTGGGACGAAGACACCCAAACTTGCGTTCCTCCCCCCCCTCCGCCCTCACCACCCCCTCCTCCACCCCCACCCCCACCCTCACCTCCCCCACCGCCCTCGCCACCTCCACAACCGCCGGCGCCACCCCCACCCCCACCATCTCCCAATCCTCCTCCATCACCACCTCCGCTTCCCCCCCCGCCACCCTCCCCGCCGCCTCCTCCACCATCCCCACCACTGCCGCCAAATCCTCCTCCACCACCTCCATCGCCACCACCCCCACCACCATCCCCACCGCCATTTCCACCGCCTCCATTACCACCTCTTCCGCCCTTTCCCCCACCCCCTCAGCCCCCGCCCCCCTCGCCACCCCCTCCACTGCCCACACCTCCTCCACCACCGCCGCCCCCACCGCCCCCACCGCCCCCACTGCCACCACCACCACCACCACCACCACCACCAACGCCAATGATGCCAGACTTGCCAACGAGCCCTCCATCGGCGCCTGGCAATGCTCCACTCCCTCCTGTGACATCAATGCCACTACCGCCCCCACCGTTGCCACCACCGCCCCTTTTTGAAACACCAAGCAATATGGTGCCGCCGTCAAATGGACCGCAGACTCCAGTGCCAGTCGATCCAAACAACCCTCCTTCAGTGCCTGGGCAATTGAGTGATACCAATTCTTGGCCACCGCCTCCATTCCGTGCTTGCCCGTCTGAAAATGGATCAGCCATGCTGTTTGCACCTCACACGACCTCAAGCTTCGTATTCCCCGTTATGCTGTCGTTTGATTCTGAAGCAACTCAACAAGCGTATTGCTCAAGGACGTTTTGCAACATTGTTGTTGTTGGCAATGGGTATATTCTGAATAGGACGATCGTCCCAATAGGACGTCATTCGCACAGTTTAGAAATTGAAGCCATTGCAGATGGGAATATTGAGGTGCGGTTGCACCCACAATCTAGCCAAATATCATGCCCAACTGATTCGAATTTGGAAGTTAAAAATATCTCCATTGTCGTCGATTCTACGTCTCCACTTATTCAACATGAAGTTCAAGACCCTCCAACAAAGGCTGATCCAACATTCACAATTTTATTCACATTCAACGAGGAGGTCCACGGATTTGGATCAAATGGCATTTTTGTAAAGAATGCCGTAATTGACGTTCTTGCAGGTATGTTAGTTTGTTGACTGTAGTAAGGTACGTATTATCAAAATTCCATCCACGTGACATTATGTATGCCTATAATTTTCGTGTGTGCACTTAGTGGCATTTTCCAAACAACACCCGAAATGCACTAAACCTGCCTAGAACGATGGGCGTTTTCAAACTTGATACCAATGAACATGCATGTCATTTAAGTAAAGATACAAAATTGATTACGTTTTGTTTTTGGTCAGCTAGGTTCGTGTAAGACTACATGAAAAGGCCCTCATGTCAGCCGTATTCCAGCAAGTACTTCTGTGTATTGCTTTAAATTGCATGGCGTCCTTGTGTCTAATGCTGATTAGCAGGTTTATGCTTATTGTAGGCGTTGGCTCCAGCTGACAAATTCTAGTTAACTTCAATTCACACTCTTGGCAACACTGCCGCCATCTACCATATTCTGTAAAATGTGCGCAGAGCATAAGTTTCCCAGTATCGTGGCAAAATGTTCGAGAAGGAAATACTCGCGCTCTCAACGCTGCTGGAAAGCATTTCCCCCGAAGAAGTTTACGACGCACAACAATTAATTCATGCAAAATTTTATGTTCAAACTGGTATCCGCCTTCCTGCGCTGCCCATTCCTTGGTCCCTAGGTGAACAAGTGAACGGCCAAGCTCTTATGCCCCTGTGCTTGCCCAAACTTCTGTCCACAGCAGCCGTCCCTACGGCTGTGACCGGCAGCTGCAGTGGCACATCGTGGTGACCGTGCCGCCCATCTTGCATGTCAGGTCTGCCCATGGGCGTTGGCAGCATGGGTCGCTAATTGGCGCGGCTTTGTGAAGCGGCACAACTGTAGCATCTGCAAGCACCTCGACTCTTCTTTAGAGGGGAGCCGAGGTGCTTACAACCTTTGGCCATGCACACACCGAGGCAATGAGCAGCGGCACATGGTGCTGCATAGGAATGGTCGACGAGCGATCTGGTCACATCGAATGTGCTCCGTGTTGCTGCTCAGCAGCGAGAATCCCACTTTGAAGTCGCCGCTGTGCAAATCAAAAGGCCACAGGCCTGTGGCCCTAGGGCGCCCGAGCTCAAACGTCCCTGGGCGGAAATTAATTCATGGGGCAAAAACGCTCGTGTGAAATTGTTTCCGCACTGAATTGAGCGCGAAATGCCGTATAGGTTTTCCCCACGAACTTTATTGGCGTACGTTATGCGGGTCTTGGGCCGTGTGTTGTGATGCTCATCGCATGCTCCAAAACATTAGCTACGGTAAGCCTCTAGAAAAACATCAAAAAAACATTTCCAATATCTTAGAAATTTCAAAGCGATTGATGAAATGTACTAAGACCTTTGTTGCAACCATGCAGTTACGCAAATGCGCCCATTCACAAATACATAATCAGAACTTCCATGTTCGAAACAGAGCTTATAGAAAACACAAAAGTGTTACATACACTTGGAATATCTATATAATCGATGTCAGCACTACAAAAATACGGTACAAGACGTCGGCAGCGCGAAGAATGACTGTCTTCAAACAGAAAGCCTGTGTGGTGACCTATGCAGGAAATGGAACACATTATAGGGCACAATTAACAGGCAGCCACGGAACAAATGCAACTCTGTTCATACCAAGGGAAAGCTACCATGACCACGCGGGAAATTTCGGAGCCTACCCTGAAAAGATCACCGTGCACGTACCTGCCCGCGACTTTGCGGCTTTGTTGCCTCCGATCGAAGGATCAGAAAATGCAGCCTTTTTGACTACTGCACTGGCCACAACAACTGCGACATCGGTATCTCTTGCTGGTAAGAAGATGCTTTGGACCCACTCAATAATTGTATTGCAGGCCTGCATTATATACAAATATAATTCAATGAGTTGGCCATAAGCTTTTCTTGACCAACGATCGGGGGTTTTGTGTTGACGGCGTGATTCTATATTTTCGAAACAGGTAAAGTAGTTCAATTTTCGATGGAATCACATACATTTGATTCTTGTTTGCCTCTGTTAGTGTATGGATGTTATGCGCCCAGCTCTATCATTTGTTTCTTGCCTGGTTGCCATTTCATTCGATATTTCTGATGTTGATCAAGCATTTCCGTGTATGCGGCGACAGTACCTCAAAGCTTCAAAAGTCTTGAAACGAGTGTAATTTTCAGTAGCTGAGCATTGCGATGTAGTTGTTTGCTCAATTGATTCGGTTTCATTGTCAAGAATCCTGATTGCCAGTCGCCGCACTCGGTCGCGTCCATACTAACCTACACTTAAATTATTTCACAGCTGTTGTTGTGTTGAGTACTTTTCCCTAAAAATTTTGTACGTTCTATGCTGAACATATTCCCCATTCACTGAATCAATGATATTGACAAGCTCAACTCCATATGCTCGTGTTGACAGTAAACCAAGCTGTGGGAACCGCTTCTGCCGGTTCTGGAGGCAATCTGTTGCGGGCTGTGGGGCACACGCAGTTCTTGGCAATGTGCCAAAGTCTAGCAATCCAGGCAATACCTTCAAAATTCAGAAGCCTGACTGCTGGCTACAAGTAAGCGTGTTCGCATGCACTCATAATAACAGCGTTCCAGCTTACATGCGACAAGTAAAAGAGGGTGGGGTGGGGACCAAGTAGTGCGCGTGAATATTTCATCTATCAGATGCAAAACAGTCCGATTTGATCTGAAACCCAGTCCAAGGGGATCCAATTAGAAAATTTGGTGTGGGATACTCTCTTGATTTGAGGAGCCGAGTGCCTGCCGATCTTGATCCTTGGAATACACTTGTCTGGTAACAACACGTCATAGCCCTCGCTCCTTTGAGGTTGGCGGAGACAATTCCATTAGAGAGCATTATTGCTCAAGTGTGGTGTGCTCTCTCATTGATTCAAAATAAACACAATGGCCAATAAAGCTTAAAACTGAACTTTTTCGGAGTTACACCATTAAACTGACAGCTAATTAAACAGAACTATTTCGACAGAAGTTTGGTGAAATATCGCGATTTCCACTCGCCGGATTGGAAGGTCCCGGTGTCCATATTGTACCTTTGTGAGGCCGTCGGAGCAGTGCACAAAGTTGTACTGTCATTTATAGCGTTAGCGTTATAAATCAGTCGCACTGCACCGTGCTTATACTGAAGCCGCCATGCAAGTCTGGTGCACATGGCGCCCTTTGGATTGTCTTCCATGCCAGCAATAAGAGCCACCGGTGTGTGCTGCAATATGAAGAACACATCCTGCAAGCATTGATTTTACCACGCGGAATTGCAGTTGCGGCCACATGACCTGATGTTTACATAAACGTCAGCTAGTGTAGCCCCAACTGCAATTATGCGTAATAAAATCCAAAGCTTGCAAGAATTTTACATGATTTTGTTGAGAACGTCGAGCCCTGCGGTCGTGACCTGAATCGGAAATATAGTTATTGTCTGCATTGCGCAGGTGGACGTTGTTTTCCAACAGCGATTCAGACGATGATGAAATTTCAGTATCTGCCAACAGCAGTGCGGCGACAAGGCGCATACTGTGGCAGGATCTTGACCTCATACCAGGACGCCGCAATGCCGGCATGGGGGCGACAGGTGCTCCCAGTCAGCATGTCAGATCCTTGCTTCAGGAAATGAGCGCAGAAGTCGGCGACAGAGCTACTGCAGATTGGCTGGCAGCGACTTCAGCACGATACGGGAATTTCTCAAGCAGTGCTGACGAAGTCCGGCAGCAAGAGGAGACAGCTGAAGCTGTCAGGGAGCCTCAGAGCGAGGACAGAACGTCAAGGTTTCTTTTCAGCATCCTTTCATTTCTTTCCATACTCAGCGCACTGACGTTCATTCACCTTGCAGGCCTCAGAGCGCACGCGACAATGTTCCAGAAGGCAAAGGCGCCGAGCCTGTTGAAATTTCCCAAGCCTGAGATGATCGCCTTTGTGATTTCCTCCCCTCCTTTGGTATATTCAGCGGCTAAGCTGGCATGCGATGAAAGCGTGTCGGGTTTCATGACTGGAGTCCTGTTTTCAGTCCTTCTTCCGGCACCTGCGCTATTGTCGTTCGTGTACATGGCGAGCGAGCAAGATTCTTTGACTTGGAGTCTACAACAGCTGGACGTCATGTCAGAAGCAGCTGAGCACGGTAAACGCACCCGTCGGAGCCACCAGACAGCAACAATAATAGTTTGCACAACACTCCTTCTCCGATTATTGCATGGTATAAGACTTTTCATGTTGCGTCACATCATTGTGCCACGCTGTTGTGGTACATTGGTACGACGCAACACTGCAGACATATTGAATCGTGAGATAATCAGCAAAACATCACTGTTCCTGTACTGTATCCGCTGTTCACTGCCGAAGTGCTGCACCACACTGACAAACTTGTCACGGTTATAACAGCGAGTTTTCCGTTGCTGCATGTGGGCGCAGACCCTCATTTTTTCCATGCATCACCTATTGTAAATCACCTTCTTCGCAAGATGACCGCCGTGACAGACATCTGGCAAACTGTTCAAGGTGCTGTTGACCACGTGCCTCATTGCGTGCACGATGTGGCTACCCACGCAAGCCTTTTCTCTTCTCAGTTCGACCAAAGGCTTTTTTGATTTCCATTTGCAACCTTGGCGAGTAGCGCCTATTGTTGAGTGCATCGGGCAAGGATTGGTAGGCTGTCCCTCAGAAGCCTTGGAGGACAATTCGTTCAACCATTTTTTTTTTGCATTGATCGGTTGGTCGACAGTGCAGGCATACATTTGAGGCGCGCCGATGTAGAAAGCGCCATTTCAATTCATTCCATGTCGGAGTTTCTTGAATTACTTAGCCCGCGTCCCGCATCCTGTGCAAGTGACAGATTAGGCCAGACTACACGTGCATTTTGCAACTGCATAATTTGGAAACACGTGGGCTGGGTGTGATCAACAGTGGCAAGTGCTTTCCTTAAGAGGCACTTCCCAACGCAGATTTTGTGCTTCGATGAGCGTCAGTGGTCGTGGAGCGCAATAAAATTTGCATGGATCTAAACTATGGGGTGTGAATGGAGTTGCCCAAAATGGGGGGAGCTCAGGCACAAACCCGCGCTCGAGGCGCAGGATGTCTAGAATGGGCGCTCCGCCAGAATGTGGTGGTCTTGAATTCGAAATCGTCTCATGCGGCAATGCTGTCGCCTGGCGCAGCCGCATCGCCAAATGCCCAACAGCCGAACACGTGCGTTCGTTTGGGTCTCAAAAGAGCAGATCAGCAACTGAAACAGATGGCTGAACAAAACGCTTCGCTGAACTGCACGCGCGAGCAACTGAAACACCAGTAACATACAACAGCAAGAACGGCGTACGCCATGGATAGCTTCCGATACCGATGCCGGACTTTCCGTTCGCCGAATGGAAGGTGAAATTCAGTGACGCTATCTTCCCTGTCAAATGCCATGGTGCTATCTAACCTGTTTCGCTAAATGGCAGATCGGAACACGAAGGAAGGAAGTGCGGCTCAGCGTCGGCGTGTGGACGTGGCGGGAGCTGCTGCGCGAAGTGGCGCCGAGGTGCGCAATGCGTCGTATGACGGCGAGCCTCCTTGAGTGCATCTTGGTCTGAAAGTGCCAATGCTGCGAACCGGAGTTCTTCGCGCTGTGGTGGAGTTCTTCTGCGCCCACGAGCATCCTCAAGCGCCCTTTCGGGCGAATGGGCAAACGGCTGTGCGTCAAATTGTGCTTTGCTGTCAATTGGAAAATCCTAGGCAAGAAGATTTCCCAGGTCTTGCAATGCCTGGCTTCCACGAGGCGCCTACTGGCGATATCCCAGGGACCGGGTCCAACGTGTGGACCTGTTGTCATAAATTGGAATGCCGCCCAAGACGTTGCCCAACAACATTTTCCTCACTAGTAGCGAGAATGCGCATGGCTTGTGATTCTCCAAATACTGTTTCGTGCAGCCACAGAAGGGCAGAAGGGATGCGGAGGAAAGGAGACAACTGCAATTGGAATTTCGCCTGTTGGGCAATAAGTACAGCCACGTGTTTGAAGACAACATTGGCGAGGACTACATCCTCACGAGGAAAGCAAGTGGCCTGACAGTTCTACTGACGCCGACGCTCCATTATGCCAATAAGACTCTTGCCGCGCTCCTCCTGGGGCTTTTCTACAGAGAGCCGACAAGCTCCTGGCAGCTTTGGATGCTCATTTTGAGCCATGCCGGAATGTTGGGCCATTTGGGCGTCTTCCGGCCATTCAGAATATTTTTCTTGCTTGTGGCAGAAATTCTGTGCTCGCTGTGTGAACTCGCTATTCTTGGACTGGCGGTAGCATCGGTCATCCCTGACAGCAAATTAGACATTGCGCCATACATGATTGTGTTTGCGCAAGTCGATATTTGGATTTTGACGGGGTACGAAATCGTCAGGTTGGCAAGAGTGATGAGGAAGGTCACCAGGAAGATGGCAAACAAAGTTAGGAGAAAACCGCCGGGCTCTGAAATTTAAAACTGTGGGGCTGCGCGGCAAGATGATATGTATTCTACACATGTGGTGAATATTGCTGACTCATGGACGGCATTCGGTGCGACAGATGACATCATGGTCTTTGTCGCAGGAAACGCACTAGAGAAACCATGAAGCACTGCGGTAAAATCGTCACACACATTCCACAGAAGCAAGTTCACTCACAAGAACCTGATAATCCTCGCGCATGCCTTGGCACACTGGGCCGCTGACACCACATTGTGAGCTGTACTTCAATAGCACACCGTCTGCAGATGGCCCTCAGTGCCGATCTCAAGCAGTTGGGGGCATCAAGGGCAGTGACGGGATGGCTCGGCTTCGGCATTGCAGCGGGAGTCTGCTGGAAGCGAATTTTGGGGCTGGCGAGCTTGGTTGGGGGCGTCGCCAACGCCAAGGCACCTTCCATCCCGTGCCCAGAGCTTCCTGCCAGCCAATGCGGCATTGCAGCTCGCTACCCTGCCATCGATCCGCGCCCGCAGGCCTCCGTTCTGCACAGTCAGCAGCTTGCTCAAAGCTATCGGAGTTTCGTCAATGCAGCGACTTAGGGGCCCACACTGAGGTAACCAAAGCTGCGCCAGTGCACGAACCGCAGCGCTGAATGCACAAGAACAGGTGTTTATGAGGTTGGAACGGTGGCCAAGGCCTTGCCTATCCCTCAGCCGTCCCAGGACAGTTGGTGATTCCAGGCGACGCCCTGTGCGACGGCCAATTCCCAGAAATGTTGCGCCCAGAAATTTGGAGAAAAAAACGGGCCGTACCACCAAGAGTGTATCGGGACCCTTTTTGCATGGCAAGAGTGTATCGGGACCCTTTTTGCATGGCTGCGCTTTAGCGAGCAGCGGTGCCTGCCATGTATCCCATGGGGGACCGAGACGTTCTGACTGCGAACCGTGCTCTGCTCCTTGCCACTGCAGTTAAGATGCTGTGGGAGTTGCGTCCTTGGTACAGGCCAAGACTTCGAACAGCATCGGCCAATTGGACAGCGCACGGACGTCACAATTTCAAACTTGACAAGCGATTTGGTTTTTGAGACAGGTGCTGCTCAACAGACAACGAGCTGTGAGGTGACAGTGCCCACGCTCTACTCAGACCCATGCTGTGGGGATCCAGCCCGACCCACAACACAGCATTGCAGTGCTTACACACTTCGAGCTAATCTTCATAATATTGGACATGTGCTCGGGACAAATGCAATTAAGTACCCTGTTAATGAGTTTCGGCCAAGGGAGACGACGGGTGGGCTGCGCCAGTGGTTCAAACAGTGCAGTTTGAGCTTGGGGCTTACTCAGGGCCCGCCCCCTTGGGATTTCTGGACACCTCGGTATCGTGGGTCAGTCAAAGTACGAAAATACAAGGTGCTGTCAACCTTGGCGCCATCGGTTTTGGCGGGGCTGAGCGGGGGCGGCTGTTTAGGCTCCCCCCTCGGCCCCTTCCTTACCTTGTTTTGCACCTGGCCCTCCCGCCCTAGAGGGTGGTGTTCGGTTTAGTTGTGGGATGGAGAGGTAGCGAAGGGAATGGAGTACGGGACTAGGAAGCTGACTCATGGGGTGAGTCACTTTTTGAGTGGCGTTAAGTATCACAGAAGCGAAGGGCGAACGTGAAATATAGGGACTTCGGGTACAGTACGTTGGGTTGCAGTGAAGTTGTAAGCGTTTTGTCCTGGGGCAGTACATGACCAGGTGGGCTCAGGAGACCGGTAAGGCAGAAGTGCCGCTTATGTCTGTGATAAGTAGTGAATGCCGGTCATCGTTCTTGCTCAACAACAATCTGTTCTGCACACTGCCCCTGTCAGTGGCCTCCTTGATCCACTCAGCGACGCCTGTCACTCTGATGTGGTGCACTTCCTTGACAATTGCTGCACAGTGAACATGGACAGCGACAAGAATCTTCAGGCATCTTGCGCATTCCGGCTTGCAAGCACGTGTGCGTACCAACAAGACCTCGCAAGATGCAAGAGAGATGGTGGTGTGACGGGGCAGGACACCTCAGATGATGTCTGCATCCTTTCCACTCGCATCACAGCCAACGAGTGCTGGATATAAAATAGCAGCAGCATTTTGTAAACAAGACCTCCTTCCCTCCCATAAATGTCACCAATTCATGCGGGTTGTAACAGCATGTTTCAACTACACGATGAGTGCTGCCAGGCAGAGATACAAGAAAATATAGAAAAAAACAACCGCACAGCGCTCCGCATGCCACAAATGCCTATCTCCCCCCGCTCATGTGCTCATATACTTTCACAAATTCACTTCAGTTCACTTGCCTCAACACTACAGGACATCTGGGATCTCGCTGAGACTGAGATCCATCTTCCAGTAGTTGAAGGACGAGAATTCAGAGAGGCCAGAGTCTGCATCACCCACAACTCCGCAACTGACTGGTTTTTCGCCGTTGGGCTCCTGTTCAGCCATTGCAGGGCACGCTTCTTGGCTGTTCCCCGTCTCTGTGCTCCCTTCTTCTGCGATTCCAGCCTTCACACAGTCTTCCGAAGATACGGCCCTGTCGTCATGATGGGCCTCTCCTTCGTCGTCGCTTGAATCATAGCGCACCTCGTCGCTGTCACCCAAACCACTGGAGACGAAAGCAGGACCTGAAAGCACCACGCCAAACCATACTATAAACAGACGTCACATGCTCCCATGCACACGACTCCCGGCACCAGAAGCACTGTGCAAGATGCCCAAGCTAAACAGCATACCGCACCCCATTGCTGATGCAACGATTCAGCTATCGAGCATCATACCTGAGATTCTGTGTGAGCCCCCAGATTCCTCTGCCCCAGTTGGTTGCATCCGGTCCTTGCCATCCTCCTCTTCATCGCTACTACTGTCACCACTGCTGTTGCCGCTACTCTCACTGCTGCTGCTGCTGCTGCTTGGAACAAGCTCTTCCCAACTCTTCACTTTGTCAGCCAATTCCCATCTGGCAATAAGAGTATCTTCTGGTGGAATCTCACTCTCGGCCAAAACGTTTGTCAGCCCAATTCCTGGCTCATTCCCAATATCTGGGTCGTCCTGATGCAAACCATACGGATACCCATCTTCCAATGCCATCGCCATGGGGTCCTGTTTCAGGCAATGAAAGAAACTAATCATTTCAAGACGATGAAAACTGGTTCAACGTTCCAAGGTCAGTTCACTGTGCTGCAATCATGCCTACTAGCAGACAAAGTGAAATTGAACACCTTCCCATTTTACAATATGCCCACAACAAACACAAGGCACAACACGTCAGGAGCCAGGAACATGCCAAACAGGTGTGCTCAGTACAAATTTGTCACTGAGGGTTGTAGCCCGCCCAGTATCGAAAGCTTCTGTTGCTGCGACTGCAACTTGTGAAAAGTGGAGCTGTGCAAGACAAGGCAACATACACAATGCCTGGTGGACAGGGCTAACAGCAGAGCCGCACAAGTGTTCAAGTCTCTCCAGTAGGAGTGGATGAGCCCCAGGCCACACAGATGTGAACACTTCCCTTGGCCACATTCAACAAAAAGCCAGTGACAACTGTGGACACCACACCATAAATAAATAAAAAAGTGCACAGCACTAGCTATGGGTCAATGCCCAAGCCAGTATCCTTTTGCAGGGTCTTGGGCCAATGGAGTGACCAGCAAATAAGCGAAAGGGCTGATCCTGCAATACTGGGCTGAACCAAAATGGGCACCAATGGCGGGCTTGGTGGTGCTTGTGCCCCACAGTGAAAATGGCTGAGATCCAGCTATGCAATGTCATGGACTCATCCAACGGAGAGGAGTTTTCTTGTACATATCGACATGTTAAGAGCTACACAGCAAGGGCATCGACAGCAAAACAGCAATGGGCTGTTGTGACAACAGTATGTTCCTGAACTCACACAGGATCTTTGTGGTGACCATGCGCGTTGAGCCATAGAACTGGACCCAGTGCCATATAAAACACAGGCCAGTGCAGTTACCACTCAACAGGCACATCTGCAGAAGAGTTGAATCGGCAGTAGGCCCAGACATAATGACACATGGGTGCACAATGGACAACATGTTCATATTTTGGTTATGGCAGACTTGCTGTATCATAAGGCCCCTACTGCACTGCATTGCAGAGAGGGTATCCATTTGCCTAAAACAGCATGCGCAGTTTGTGCCGGCTGCCATAACTTGGACACAAACAACTGCCCTTCCTCAATTGCTGCATTCCTTGCAGGTGTGAACAGTCAGAGTAAATGATGTTGGCATCAGTACAATTCGCCCACCTTCCACTACAAATGAAGCAGCGAAGAACAGTGAACTACACATTTCAACATTTTAACTCAATTCCCATTCCAAATGTGCCACAATGAAAAACTGTACCTGCTCACACAGCAGATGGACAAACCCTGACAGCTGTTGCCAACCATCAAGACAAGAGAGTGACACCCATTTTCCATCAATAGAGGCAACACCATGCCGCAGACCAAGCCATTTGTTTGGACAATCTGCCGTGTCCAGACCAGTGTGTGTCTGCACACAATAGACTGGTAACCAGTGACAGGTTGAAGCAGGGTGGCAGAGTCACAGGCCACCTCAATTTGAATGCACTGCAACAATATACAACTGAGAACAAAACTCACAGTGCCCAACGACAAACAGAGCTCATAGGGGCCACCAGTTTCTGACAGCAATGTCAACACTGTGGGGGTGCTAAACTCTGGTTGTGTGGACACAGCTGCGACAATCCAACAAGAACACTACAGTGTCACCCAGCAACTTACCCGATCTCCTTCTTCACTGGGAACCTGTGTTCCAATGGTGGGCCGCCCACATCCCCATTTTGTCACATCTTCCCGGTCATTCCTTTCGCTCAGTGTCTCGGACTGATATGTTTGCCAGCCTGCTTGCAACGACAGCAGACCACGAATAGGATCAGCCTTCCTGCTGATCTCAAGGATGTGATTCGCCATGATTGTGAGGTGGCCGATGTAGCCAGCCTTCAAGACTTGGACACTGGGCACCTCTCCTTTGCAGTCCTCACCCTTTCCCTCCCCATCGCCCTTTCCCTCCCCATCGCCCTTTCCCTTCCCCTCACCCTTTTCCTTCCCTTTGCCCTTTTCCTTCCCCCCGCCCTTTTCGTTCCCCTTGCCCTTTTCGTTCCCCCCACCCTTTTCTTTCCCCCCGCCCTTTTCATTCCCCCCGCCCTTTTCATTCCCCCCGCCCTTTTCATTCCCCCCGCCCTTTTCATTCCCCTCGCCCTTTTCCTTCCCCTCGCCCTTTTCCTTCCCCTCGCCCTTTTCCTTCCCCTCGCCCTTTTCCTTTCCCTGGCATTTTTCCTTTCCCTCGCATTCTTCCTTCCCCTCGCACATTTCCTTCCCTGCGTGATCAGCACACTGAGCACCCCCTTCTGCCTTCTCATCATCCCTCCCGGCACACATGCCTTGCCTCTGAACGACTGACACGCTTTCTGGCACTGAAACAAGCCATTCACTGATTTTCATTTCCAGAAAGAGATGGTCCAGGACGGGTTGTCTGCCCGATTCCAGAGCAGCACCCACCAAGTTCAGAACGTTCTGGTGCAAAGCGTTGTTGAAGGGGTACTTGAGGAACAGCTCAAAGCACTTCTCAAAGGCTCCTGCCTCCACCACGCACTGCTGTGCAGGCTCCCAGCAGGAAGCCATGAGCACAGCCAGCAGCTCAGTGACTTTCAGCCGTAAGAAACCGACAGGAGGGTTCAGAACGCCGTAGGGGGTGTCCTGGGTGCTCTTGCTCTCTGGGTCATCAAGAGCCTCCACAAGTCTCCCAACAATGCCCATAATCTTCTCAATGGCAGGGAGGAACGCCGGCTTGTCATCCTCAGACCTGGACATCAGAAAGTCCCCATCGGAATGCTGCCTCTGGGGGTCGAGCATTGCGATGCACACGGTCAAAGCTGACACTGAGATCCTCTGTGGTTGGCTGAAAATCGTTTCGATCAAGCAGTCCAGACTCTCCGGCTGCGAGAGCTTCCGTGCAATGGGCGATGTGGGTGACCGAATGACAGCGCCCAGGACTTGCGCAACGTTGCGCTGTGTGTCGGCATCATGCTTCGAACCAAGCTTGCCAACCAGTTGTTCCACCAACGGTGTCTGAGCAAGCCATTGCAGGTAAGCTGGTGGAACCATCGTGTTCATCTGTTCGTCACCCCCAACCAGTCGCAAGACAATTTCGGTGACCGACGTGTTGCTCAGATGCTCCAGCATGGCATCAAGAACAGCTGGGTGGTTCTCCAAGTACTTGAACATCAGCACAGATTTTCGGATCATGAGATGTGTCAAGACACGGCCAAAGTAACCAACAAGGGTGCAATTGAGGGACTGGCTGTCCTCAATGATAGTGAAGAATGTCTTCATCAGCTCATCGTCCTCCAACAACGTGGTGAATATGGGATCCACTTCACAGCAGAATACTTCGCATGCTGCATAAGGATATCTGCAAGGCATATATACACAGCCAATCAGCAGAACTACCATTAGCCACAGGATAGGCTATACAAGAGCCAGGGCAGCATTGTCAGACTGTCGGCAAGGGTCCACAGAAAGCTTATGCATCGAATGCCTACATAAACACCGCACTTCCTATGCAGTGCATCAGCACCAACAACAGCTTCACCATACAACTCAAAATCGCCTTGCTTAGGGCATGCCCCATGTTTACTTTTGACACTCGTCACAAATGCAGAAACTCCGGAAGGAATCCATGCCAAACAAATACAGGAGCTGCGAGGTACAAAACTCCCCAAACTGCAAGCCCAATGAAGGCATGCTTCAACGAAACATCGCCCTCACACTGGTGACACCACACTGGCAGCTGGCAGTGCCGCAACAAACCAATTTCAACAACATGTGGGGCATGACACAAGCAGGGCAGCAATATTGTCTGCACTATCGCCAGTTTACTGCTCTTAAGCTGCAGCAACAGAACAGAACAAGACCATGGCGCCGTCTGGATATTCGGTACGTTCCAATTGTGACCATATGCCCCTGCACGTCCACCTACCTTCCATGCACACACATCTTGCCAGACAGCAACCTGGTACAAATTTCTGTTCAGAGAATTTGCCAATCTTGCGTGCTGCCCTCCAAGGCAAATTTGCTCTCGCACAAGGTCCTCCTGTTAACCAGGTACAGGACTCACACTAAAACCTCGCAAGCTCTGAAATGGAGACAAACATTGGCAGTCTCAACCTTTGCTCTCCCAACTCACTTGTTCTTGCGCTTGACATCTTCCGCTTGGTCGGGAGTCTCCACCAAGTATGTGATCAATTTCTTCACATTCTCCCTCTGCCCCAAGCTTGCACACACAACGCAAGCGACAGAAGTGAGCGCCAGCTTGCAGATTCACCACATGAGCACGCAGCCATGTGCATGTGGAACGAACGGGGCAGGCGAAACTGAGCTTTTCACCTGGCAAGGGCGTCATGAACGCCAGAAAAATGGAACAAGAGGGCTTTCACCAGCAGCCAGGCGCACGGGTGCCAACCTACAAATTTATCAGCCTTCCATTCAGCGATTTGCACTCTTGTATCAGGTCATCTTCGTCGAGGAGCTCCTCCAACGAGAAGTCCTCCCTGTCCAAGATAGCCTGGAGCAAACCCGCCGGCCTCAGAGCCCACCCACCGCACACAACATTCAGACTTCCCACGATTCCCCAACATCACGGCAAACTCCCACGCAGCCACGCCGAAGGCAACCGACAGCAATCCTCCGCCTCGCCGTCGACCGCTGACAAGGCCCGGGTACCTTCCCCGCGCTCGCGCTCAATCGTCGGCGCGGCATTTGTCACTTCGACCGCGACCGGGCGCGGGACCCCAATTCTCCCACTGCATGCGCGAGCGGGCAACCCCACCCGCCCCCATTTTCGCTGCCGCCGGGGCGCGGCACCCACCTCGATAGGCGACGGCTGGGAGAACCCCGCGACTTTCCAAAACATCGCTGGCTCCCGGGGCGCGCGCGGAGGGCGCTGCCTGTTGTGCGCGTGGGGGCGCTCCTGTGCGGGGAGGGCAGCACGGGCGCCACGCTTTGCCTTCCATGACATGATGTCATTCTGTGGGTTTGATGCCCGATGGGATGGGGAGGGACGCGCCCAAGGGTTGCCCGAGGAAAGCACTTCTCTCCCATTTGTTTGAAGTGCCTACCCTCTGAAGGGAATATGTGAATGAAAATCCTTGCAGGCCACGCGAAAAATCGGCGCACCGGTCATGTCACGTGTCTCTACGGAACCCGCACAGCCAGCAGCGTCCCTGTGTTAGCGGTCTACAACGACCTCACAATAATTGGCGGAAAAGGGGAAATATTGTTGTATTTAAATGCAATGTTGTTGGCAAAAGGGCACGAGCCTGTGGCTCCCCTGTGCGTGCGGGCAGCCGATTCGCTGGCGGCAAGGACGAACCTCAGCAAAGTTGATGAGACGAGGAGAATTCACGAGGCGGCAATCCTGCCCAGAAAGACTTCCTTTGAGCCACACAAGAGTCGCAGAGAGTATCATGTCGGTGATGCACGAAATCGGCACATCATCTTTGATTTCATCCTGTTAGCAGGATGCAACGACGGACGGGCACGCGCCAAGACAACTTCCGGACATACGTTGCGTTGCCAGTTCAAGACAACGGGGCACCCCGTAGCAGAAGGCGCTCTCCAAAACGGTGAAGAATCCAAAATTTTAGCTGACAAGCTCCCTGGTGCCCGCAACAAACGGAACGGGTGAGGAAAGCGAGAAGGAGAAAATGGCAGAGAGTTCGAGCTAAAGGCCCAAGAAAATCCGCAAGAAAGGTGTTGCGGCCCGCGGGCGGCCGCTGGTTTCCGGAGTGCTGGGGGCGGTCGCCGCACCCGATGGCGCGGCCTCGATGCCGCGCCTCTCCGCCGGATTCCGGCGGGCGTTGTCGGGGTGCTCGGTTGTTCGGTAGCGCGGTGGGCCCTTGGACGCTTGGGGACCTTCCCCGAAGCCTGCCGTGTGCAGGCGGTGGATTCGCGGCGGCGGTCGGTGGTTCACTGCCTCGCGGCGGGGCAGAGAGGGGGCCCGAATGCGGTTACAGTCTGACACTCGCGATGCGCGCATCCAATGTACCTGCGCGATGCCCGGTCGCGGGTCCATCGCGTCACATCAAACATGACAGCTCAGTGTAATGTACGGACCATGTCCCAGCGCCCCCGGTCACCTATAATCACCCTAATCTAGCTCTAATTCCAAACATCCCCACCCAGCACCCGGCCTCAAAGTACTACGTCTTCAAGAGGCCGTATCTTCCTCCAAACTCCACCGAATTGAGTGCTGAACGAAGCATTGGAACCAAAAATTCATAATAAAACCGTAGAGAAGGATGACTCAGCGGGATTACGTAATATAACTGCAGAAAACACCATTAACTGTCTGCCCCCAAGTAGCTCCACAACAGTACTCTCCCCTTGGGGTAGCTTTCGCCCTCGAAAGCATCACTATCCCATACTAGTGACTTCCTCGGGCTTGTCCCTCTTGATCATCTTCTGCAGCTCTCTTGCATAGGTGAAATTTCCAGCCGGTATCCAGGAGGCATCATCCAAGCTCCACCCTGTCCATAACACCAAAAATTCCTTGTGCCTCCTGCCACTGGGGCCTGCCCATCTCCAACGCAGCAGCTTCTCCACATCATATGGTTCATCGGCTTCAACTTCAATCTCAGCATCTTCATCTTCCTGTGGGGATGACCATTTGGACGTTCTGAATGGTCGAAGCAAACTCGTATGGAAGACATTGTGAATCTTCCACCCTTTAGGCAGCTCCAATTCATAGGCCACTGGTCCCACCGGACGGACCACAGCAAAGGGACCCACGAATCGCCTCTTGAGTTTGCGAACAGGTGCATTCTTCAATTGTAGATGTTCGGTGCTCAGCAACACCTGTTCCCCACTGTGAAACCGCTGATCACGCCGCCGTTGGTCGGCTTGGCGTTTCTGTCTCTGTTGTGCCTGTTGAACCATCTGCATTGCCAGCTTGAACGTCTTCTTCATACGTTTAACGAAAACATCAACCCCTTCAAGGTTTGTCTGGTCGACGTCCCGTATCAAGTCCAATGGGGTCACTGGTTCAAACCCATAGTTGAGGTAGAACGGTGTATGCCCCGTAGCTGGTGATGCACTGCTGTTCATCACGAATTCCACCATGGACAGATAACGCTCCCAGTGTGTGATGTCCTGACTCGCATGGATTGTGCATCGGAGGACTTGCTCCACCACCCTATTTGCTGCCTCCGTTTGACCATCTGTCTGAGGGTGGTGGGCACTGGACATTCGCAGCTTACTCCCCAGTAACTTCCAGAATTCTTGCCAGAACTTGGACACAAATCTTGGATCACGGTCACTGACAATTGACCTGGGGATCCCGTGTAGTTTCCCAATGTTGTCCCAGTAGACACGGGCAGTTTCAGCAGCCGTGATGGTCTGCTGAATTGGTACTAGGTGTACCATCTTCGTTGCCCGGTCTACAACTGTCAGGATCCCGTCGTTGCTCCTCTCACTGACCGGTAGACCCATGATGAAGTCCAAGCTGATGTCGTTCCATTTCTCCTCTGGAAGTTGTAAAGGCTGCAGTAGTCCAGCCGGCACCTTGTGGACACTCTTCTCAGACTGGCAGACCTCACATCCCAACACATAATCTCTCACATCCACCGTGTGGTCTGGCCAGTAGAAGTTTTGTTGTAACTTCTTGAGTGTCTTGTGGTAGCCTAGATGACCCGCATATGGTACTGCATGTACCTCCTCCATAATCCTTCTGCGGGCATCCTCCACATCCGGCACCACCAACCTCCAAGGTCGCCTGTCCTCTGAGTCGTCTTTTACTTTAATCTCCAGCAATCCATGACTCAGCCGGTAATCACGATTCCCGATCCTGGTGACACGTCCTTGGGCAGATTCCAATTGTTCCATCACTTCTGCCCATCTGCTGTCTTCTCGATAGCCCTTTTTAATGGAGTCCCTCAAGCCTTCCTCCAGTGTGACACGGGCATTGGTCACCAACAAAGAATGTAAAGAATGAAGTGAATGATCTCCCCCACCAGTAGCCACCACTGCTTCCCCAGTTCTCGACTTCTTAAAAATTTCATCGAGTTTCTTTTGTATTTCGTTCTCCCCCTTGTCACCTTCATTCAACTTAAGACGTTGGACCAATGACTCCTCTTCCGCATGCACATCTGCCATACTGCGCAATTCCTGAATACTCCTGCGCGTGAGGAAGTCTGCAGGGTTGTCTTTTCCTGGGATATGGACAATGTCACAATCGTATCCTTGCAGTACCTGCACCCATTTCCAAAACCGTCTGTTGACAGCAGGTTGGTTGGGCAGGTTTTTCAAAGAGTCATGATCTGTCTGGACGATGAAGTGGCGGCTGGCCAAATAATGCCGCCATTTCCCAACAGCCCAGGTGATGCCCAGAAATTCCCTTTCGTATGCACTGTACCGGGTTTCTGCGGGGTTGAGCTTCCTGCTTTCATAGCAAACGGGTTGCAGCCCGTTGCCAAAATCCTGTTGCAGGATACCTCCGACGGATACCTCTGACGCATCCGTTGTGACCACAAATTCCCGCTCGAAATCCGGTAACTGCAACACTGGAGCAGTCACCATCGCTGTCTTCAACCTGTTGAATGATTTTTCTGCTTCATCGTCCCAGACAAAGGTTCTGTCCTTCTTCGTAAGGTCCGTCATGGGTACTGCCAGTTCGCTGAACCACCGTATAAATCTGCGATAGAAACTGCACAGCCCCAAAAATGACCGGACATCAGTGACGTTGGTTGGTGTCGGCCAATCCAAAATTGCTCTGACCTTCGACAATGAGGGCTTGATCCCCTCAGCTCCCACGTCAAAGCCCAGATATTCGACTTCGGTTCTGAAGAAGTCGCATTTCTTCAGCCTTCCAAACAGCTTCTCCGACCGAAGTCTACTCAGAACTTCCCTGATGTGTCGTAGGTGTTCCTCCTTGGTTCTGCTGTATATCAGGATGTCATCAAGGAACACCAACACATATTTGTCCAAGCCTTCCCGCAGTACTGTGTTCATGATGCGCTGGAAGGTTGCTGGTGCATTACACAGTCCGAATGGCATGACCAGATACTCGTAGCTGCCATACCGACTCACAAAGGCCGTTTTGTGTACATCTGACTCTCGCACTCTGATTTGATGGTAACCAGAGGCGAGATCAATCTTCGTGAAGTAACGTGCCCCGTGAAGTCGGTCCAGTAATTCCTCCACCTTTGGCAGCGGATACCGATTCTTGACAGTGATTTTGTTTAATGCCCGATAGTCTATGCACATGCGCCATTTCCCATCCTTCTTGGGGATGAAAAGGATAGGGGCGCCATACGGGCTTGAGCTTGGTCTGATCCACCCCTGCTCCAGTAGCACGTCGATCTGTCGCTTTAGCTCGTCCAACTCTGCCGTGCTGAGTCTGTACGGACTTTTATGAGGCGGTGCCTCGCCTGGCAGAGTATCAATTTCATGATCGACAACTCTCTTCGGAGGTGGACCATATGGCAGCTGGTCAGGGAACACATCCTGGAATTCCTTCAGTGTCTGCTGCAACTGTTCCCTGACTTCCTCATCAGCCTCCTGGACCTTCAGCTGAATCACTGTCTCCATCGGCATATCCTGAGTAACTGGGCCTGTTTCCTTCGATAACCTCCGCTTTTCGCCCTCAGTCATGCCCCGTGCTGCACCAACCTTAGACCTTGGCCTTTTCTTCTTCTCTACAGGGAGTTCGGTGGCCCTCAGAACGCACAAGTACATAGGCAGGTCAGTTTTATTTGCCCATTTTGCTGCCTGACGCAATGAAATGAAATCCAATTTGTCACGTACAGGCTGCCGTACACACTTCCCTGCCACTCTCCGTGTCCTTGTGGTTCTGCACCTTGGGGGACCCTGGGTTTTGTGAGGGTCTTTGTTGTCGTCTGGAGAAAATTTGTTGGGTTTGGTACTCCCCCCCCGGGGAACATCAGCCGTCCCCGGCGATGACAAACTTCATAGCCCTGCAGGCTGCCGGACCCACTCCTTCGCCAAAGAATCATACTGCCAAAACTGAGGCGATGATAGTACAGCCAACTTCCTTCCCAGGTCTGTAGTAGGAGACCTATCACCCTGCTTGAGGTCTCTAAAGTAGCACTGGAGACCGTTCAGACCTCTGTCGACTATCTGACAATGCTTGCCAGACTTCTCACAAATTCCCTGGATGGGCTCCAGCTGTGAGCCATTATATAGAAAAGCCGTGTTTGATCGCCAATCCACTAAGGGGTTCATAATATCCAGCCAGTCCTTTCCTAGTATGAGTTGGACCCCTTCCATCATTGGTACTGCAGTCAAAGCGAGTCGACAAGGTACCTTTCCGATGCATACCAGTACTCGTGGAGCAATTCCAGTAGAAACTATGGTTTCCCCATTGGCCAGTTCCAAGGCCGAATACGCTCCCACAAATTGCAATGGTTGATGACACTGAAGCCGGTCACTGACAAAAGACCTGCTCGCTCCGCTGTCAATCAACGCTGGGACACTTGTCCCATTCACCACGGCTTTCACAACCAGCAGCACGTGGTCCTTCACTCCAGTGCTTGGGGCTGGTGAACCCACAGCATCAGCTCCTGGAGCAGGCTCAGTCCTCTGCACTGACACCTTAGGGGTCTCTCCCAACTGGGCTTGAGACTTTAAAGCCATCTCCCGGGTGTCATCCATTGAGCCTTGTTTCTGCTCAGTGCGCTGTGCGCATCGGATCCGACGTCTTTCCAGCCTTCTCAACCACCTCCACTTCCTCTGCTGACGTCTACGTCTGGCGCGACTGAGTGTAGTGTTTGGTAGAGTACAGGTCCTCTGGATGACCTGTCCCTGTTGCCCCCGACTATCTCTTGACTGGCCAGAGTGGGGACCAGTCAGTTTCCTTGCCCCTGACGCAAGGAAGCATCGGTGCCTCTCACGGCTGCGTGCTGAGTAGCCTCCTGGTCCTGGTGACCAGCCATCCCCATGATCAACCTGGGCAGCTATGCCTGCTGCCCGGGGCCTCCTCTGGTTACCCTGTCCTCGTCCCCTCTGTCCAGATCCACTGGCCAGTTGTCGTGCAGGCTGTCTCACAACAACTGCTGGCTGTGGTGGGACGGGAGGCCTACCAGCTTGCCCCCTACCACGATTTCTTCCCCCATGCTGCACATAATGTCCCTGCGCCTGGTATACTATGTTAGGCGTCGAACTCTGCCCTGTGCTCCTGTGCTGGCCTGTGGATTTGCCATGGCCACGTCCTTGGCCCTTCTGACTGCTGCTGCCCTCAGTTTTTCCACTTGTTCCTGGGCGCCTCGCCATCTGGGCGGCCAAGGCAGCATCTCTAGCCAACTGGAAAGCCTGACTAAGTCGTGTGGGCTTTCCCTGGGATACTAGCATCGCCTGGTCTTGGGGAAGACCCCAGATGAACATCTTCAGTACCCAAGATTCATCATATGTATCCACCTTATCCAACTCCGCCTCAAATCTGCAGATGAACTCGTGGGTGCTCTCTCCCTTTCTCTGTTTTATGTTCATCAGGGCAGCCATTGCAGAATCCGCCTTGTTCGTATTCTTAAACCTGCGGATCAGCTGTTGTGCAAAGGCTTCCCAATCCTTGGGGTATTCCCAAGCCTTGACCTTCCGTTGCCACCAAGTCTGTGCAATACCCTGTAGCAACGTCGAAGCATATGCAACCTGCTTCTGTGGTGGCCCTCCCACCAGGCGAAAGAAGTTCGATACCTGCCCAACCCACATCTCTGGGTCCTCCTGTGTCCGTCCTGAGAATGTAGGTGGGTTGCGGGGTTTTATTGTCACGTCAAATACCCCAGAATTTATTTCCTCTCTACGTATAGATCTGGTCATCAATGGTGCAGCCTCTGTAGATGCACTTGGCGAACGAGAACAATGAGAATCCCCTGAAGAGCGTGACTCTGACCTCTGTAGTCGAGTGATGTCAGCCATACTCAACCTCTGCTCTGGTCCAGTAACCTCTCTGATCCTGCCACTGTCTCTACTGAACCATCTCTGATGTACACGCCCTCATGCTCCTGCAACTCCATGATGTCCCTGTCTGCCATGGTACACCCTCAAAAATGCTGCAGCAATACTGTACACTGCAACCCATCACTGCTGTCCTCTCACACAGCTGCAACTGTGTAGTCTATGGGTAGACCTGATCTTGGACTACTGACACTGATCCCCCCTATCCAATGTAGTCCCTATCCTCCCCTTGACCTCTCAGACCAGAATCACCATGCTTCCGCTGGTTTTCAGGCACACTTTCGCACACAGTTACCCTCAGTACTCTGTAGGGTAACCTCTCGGTTCCCCTAGTAACTTTCCGGAGGGTGCGTCTGTGCTTACTAACGTGCCCTAGTCCCAACTTCCACGCAGTAATCTAGCCTGATGTCCCGTGCCTGGGACGAGGAGAGTACGGAGAGGCGGCCTGCTATGGCCATTCTGGGTTGGCCTGTGGCACCCCCAGCCTCGTCTATTGTGCTAAGATCTGCCCACCAAGCATCACCGGGGTGGGTCAGATCTGTGTACCTGAGGCGGCCAATGGGCTCACCTCGCCAGCCGGTTCCCTGGGGGATACCTGCCACTAGGCAGGGGCATCTCTGGACCCCGAAGGGCCTGCCTATTGCCGTGCCGAATCTCCCCCCAGTTCCCCTGAACTGGGCCCCAATCTTCTTTGCAGAGCGGCCTAGTTGTGGCCCGCCTGCAGTACCTGCATCAGAATTTGAAGCGGCAGATTGACCCCCACTTCTAGGGCGGGTCCTTCACCCCCTTTTCTTAGGCGGGTGGTATGGGCTTGTTTCTTGGGGCCCTGCCCTCTCTTGGGCTTAGTCACCTGTCTGCTCCTTTTTCTGCTCCTTTCTGGTCGATTGGGGACTCCTGGCACACTGGCACTGCTCCTGGCTCGCTGGAACTGGCCAGTACCAGTGCTCTGGCACCGTAAAGTACTGGGTGCTTGGGCTGACTGGACTTCGCGTGTTCGGCTGCGCGTTGAGCGCCTGGCGCGGCTCCTC
>CAJHUC010000685.1:0-72706 GCA_905146915.1 Ostreobium quekettii | reverse complement strand
GCCATTGTAGTATCGGCTTTGTTTGTGTTCTTGAACCTACCGATTAGCTGTTCTGCAAATGTCTCCCACTCTTTGGGTTCCTCCCATGCCTTCACCTTCCTTTGCCACCATGTCTATGCAGTACCGGTGAGCAAAGTGGAAGTATATGCAACCTGCTTTTGTGAAGATCCTCCAACCAGACGGAAAAAGTTCGACACCTGACCCACCCAAACCTCAGGATCATCAAATGTCCTGCCAGAAAAGGTTGGGGGGTCCTTTGGTTTTATTTGGACGTCAAAAATCCCAGCCCCCCTGTGAGTGCACCTCTCTGATGACTCGCTCAATGATGTCGTGTCTGTATGGGAACTTTCAGAATGTGCATGCCTCGACCGGTGTGATCTGGACCTCTGTCGTCCTGGACGGGCAGCATGGCTGGACTGTGCAGGGGGCATCGTCTGATCGCCAGCATCAGCAACAATCTCCACCTCTTGCTCCAAATGCGGAGGTCTATTATACGGAACTGCTGCTGGTGGCTCTGGGGGTCCAGGCACAGTCTGCTGACGGGGCTGAGAATCCTTTTGCGACCGCTCTATAGCCAGGTCCGCGGACAGCTGATCGATCCTAGATAGAGCATCATGGAGCTGCCTAATAAGCCGCTCCACAATCGCATCCTGTTCCCTCCTCAGCCTCCGTTCTGTGTCTGCATTTCTCTGCCTTTCATGCCCCAATGCATTCTCCAGCTCAGCAATTCTGTCAGCATTGCTAGAAACATTTCTATGCATTGTGGACATAGCGGTCTCAGTCCGCCCAAACGCCTCCATGGTCTGACCCTCCAAATGCGAAACTGCCCTCTGAGATGTCTGGGCAGTATGCTGCACTATTGATGCCGTCTGATCAGCCAACACATTCATGGCATGTGCTGTCTGGGCAGCAGTCCCTGCTATCGCCTGTGCAGCTCGCTGCTCCAAGTTCTGCATCCCCTGTGTAGCTTCAGTTCTAGAGACCAGGGCTCCCTCTGGGCTTCCCAAAACCACTGCCCCTGGTTCTGTCCCGGCAATCAGAATCCTCTATTGCCACGCCTCATATGACGCAGCAATAACTCCTACACGTCCAGCTCCTGTGGCTGTCTCCACTATCCCGTCGATTTCCTCCACACCATCATGGCCATTCAGCTCCATCAAATCACGATCTGCTGTGATCCCACCCACGACACTGATCCGATGATCAACTGTACTGAAACAAAGTCAATCGGTGTAGACCTGATCTCGGGCTACTGAAAATCCACTGAATCCTATCCCCAAGTAGCCAAACAACCTTTACCTCCCAACTTAAGTTATCCTACTTCTACTAGTTTTCAGTAATCACTTTCACACACAATTACCCCCAGTACTCTGCAGGGTGACCTCTCGGTCCACCTGGTAACTTTCCAGAGGGTGTGTCTGTGGCTACTAATAAAAACTTAGTCCCAACGTCAGCTAGACACCTTAAGAAGGTGTTCCTTGCCTGGAAGCTTTGGCGGGTGCATTGCCCGTATCAAACCGAAAACTATGCCAGGTTATAACCAATTATAGCCTTCCAGGCGGCAGCCATGAGAGGTTGCATACTTGACATTAAATTGGATGTTTACCACTCGTCTAAAGCTTCCATTGCCATTGCTACTATTTTTGTTTGTTGTCATCACTGCGACAAGCAGTTCTTCATGAAGAACTAGTTTGCGCGAGGGGCAAAGCTTGTTTGTTATATGCACCCTCCACTAGCGTGGTGTTGAGGCTATCAATATAATTCAGTTGCCCGATTAGGGGTGATTAGACTGCGCTATCTCTAAGGATGATGGCCAGAATAGACCACCATCCTTTATATTTGCAATGTAATTTAAACCCGCGGCTCTCTTTTGAGCTGGTGCTCCTTCCAAAAGCCCAAAAGCATCTCAGAAAATCCCCTCATTTGGCATGCTAGATAAGGATTGAATAACTTTGGAGGTACCATGATATTTTTCAATGTTGTAGACAGAACCTCTTTGCTAATATCAAAAAACATCGTAGCATCTTTATTGGTCAGTGCTATTGCACTAGTCGTGTTATATTGCAATGCTTCTCATTGGTTATTGTGCTACCATACTAGAGTAGCAGTTGCCAAATAGCAACTATGTTATTGCTCCCTTGCACGCATTCCCAATTGTGGGTGCTATTCCTACACCAAATAGCATCAAGACACCACTGCAATGTTCTGCGCGAATAGCACTGGCTGCTATTTTGGGGTGTTATTTAGCCTCAAACAATGTTAGTTGGAGCTCAAATAGCACCGTTCAGCACGAATAGAATTGGGGTGCTATTTGTAATGCGCACCACCTTTACAATATGTTTTATTATCACTTGATCAATACTTTATTAGGAGGGTGTCTGGATTGGCAACGGCATCTCTAAACAGTCCCTTGGGAATGTTAGGCAAACTACAGTACTAGAGTCCTTGGTATTGTAACAAGACTATCCAGCAGGGGATTAGTTATCAGGGGTCAGAGTGACCCGCCGGCCACCAGCCGGTGTACTACGAGAGTTGGGTGCAGTATTTAAAACGGTCTGGGGTTCTTTTCCCCTCTAGGCGCCATTGCGCGCTACACTATTGCTCCCCAGCCATTAATGATGGTTTTGGACATGCGATGCTATTCGGATAGCCCAATAGCAACCCCAGGACAATAGACACACCGACAAAGATGCTCTCAAGGAAACAAAACGGTTCTGAAAAATCTGCCATGAGGACTACATGCGCACAACTTTCATGCTACGTGCGCACAACTTTCATGCTTCATCACCTATACCGTGTAGTCGGGCATGACAACTTTTCAGGTGTTAACACAACAACAACGTTGTTGCAAACTGCACTTGAGAGAATATACGTCTAGACTTCTCAAGTCGAGTTTGAAAATGCAGGTACACACGTTTCAAATTTTGAAGATTCCACTGATTTTGCCTGTTCTTGATAGTCTTGTCTTGTCCGCGTCCAACAATCGGCCGCAGCTTCATGTTGCAGACACCCTCGCGCAACAGTCAGGTGGCGCCAAAACCAGGGTTGGGCGCGTTGAGAGCGGTGGGCCCACGATGGCGACGCAGAGCGTGGTTTTGGAGCACTTGCGGAAAATGCTGAAGACAGTGGACGACACCACAACCGAGAAGCAAATAAGGGCCAAGCTGGCAGAGGAGCTGGGCTATTCAGTGGACGAGTACAAGAGCGCCATCAAGGCAAGCAGGCTATTGGGCCCGCAGGGTCTGCCAGGGCCCCAGAGTCAGTAGCAGGGGTCTGGCGGCAGCCACCCCCCTTGCAAACGGCGCTGATGGTCCCGCTCTGCCCAACGAAGCAGTCCTTAGTCTTGCTAAAAGGGTGACCTGGCTGCACTACAATCGACGTGCGTTTGAGCGACAGCTTGCCGTGTATCGTGCTTCTTGGAAGTCCCTGTTACCGCGGCGGATGTGTTGCTGTATTGCCCTCGCACCCCCTTGCATTGCGAACCCCACGCCATATGCAGCACAAAAGGCAGGGTGGTCGGGCCGCGGAATGCATAGCCCCCCCTCGTTGTCAGCATCTGCGGGATCGCGTGACGCGCGAAAGCCCTCAGCTGGGCAGGGCGCGGACACAATGTCGACGAAATTGAAACTGGTGACCGCAGAAGGAGTGTCCATGTTTGACGGGTGTCCTACAACCACAGGCCGAGGTGTCAAGTTATGTTGAGAAGCTGGCGGAGAGCCACAAGAGGAAGGCGGTAGATGAAGCAGAGGGCGCCGAAATTGAGCCTCCACGCAAGGCAGCCAAGACACATGCCAAGCAAGGTGCACGTTTCTTTCCTCTCAATTCTCAAACCTGTGCAACGAATTGGACTTTTAATTTGCTGCCAGAGCGTCCCACAGCTCATCGTTTCTGGGTCGAAAGATAACGCAAGTGGTGGCCGTCAAGGAAAAAGGCCACTTTTGGCGCTGCTTCCTGGGCATCCTGTGTGCATGTTCTTCTTGCCTATGACTTGCTTGTGTTGTGTGCTCATCCTTGCTTTGGAGGCTCTATATCATCTTTTCATAGTATGGAACAGAGCCTCACATACACTTGCCTAGGAGGTGTGCCCTTTGTATGACCTGTTTCTCTTTCTCTTTTGTAACAAATCTTACTCTGTGTGCATTCACAGCTTTCACTTGTACCTGAGCTGGTTTTCCCCCTTGCACTGCTTGGATGAATGTTGTGGTGGTTCGATCCTCCTCATTGGTGTGCCAGTTATTTAAATCTGCCTCAGTATTTTCTGCTGCCTGTTTACGTTGTCTGTTGGATAGTGCAAACCTGCACCCTACATGATTATCTCTGATCAAAGGAGTGCAAAGCACCTTATATGAAGCGTATAAAGCACCACTGTGGATTGGGTGCGAATCAGAGCATCGTGTGGGTAGCCAATTTGGTGCTTAGGAACGTGGGGATTGTTGCCAACTTTTCCAATGCATTTCTAACAGCCATTTAATCCCAGCTCCAAGCATCCTTATCCGCAACTTGCCTGCAACACTGTTGGCAGTGCCGCCATATGTTCTTGGTGAAGTGTGGCCACCTTAGAGGACTGAAGTTCTCTGACACCTGGGCCATGTGTTATTCAGCAACTTCCAAGGTTGTCGGGGGTGGTGGTGATGAAAATTTTCAAGTCCTGCTTAGTGAGAAGAAGCGCGCAACGATATCTGTGTTCAGAGGCATTGCAAGGGTCGATCTGAGGGAGTATTTCCAGGTGAGGGATGGGTTGCCTATCATGAGGAGTTTCTTTCAGCAACAATGTTTTTGTGAACTGAGAGTGTCTTATGTCCCAGTAGTGCCATGTATGCCAACCTGTGGATATGGCATAGGCGCTGGATGGGGGACTGTCCCTGCCCATCGTCCCTTGCCCTGCATCTTTGTCTGGCAAACAAGTGCCAAGTCCCCTGGTCACTACCCTGTCCAGTGGCTGTTGCAGATATTCGCTCAAAGATGGACTCAGGATGAATATCTAGGCCCCATCCTTATGTGAACCTGTGGAGTCCTCTTATGATGACCTTGCTGCACATGACCAACCACAGTGCCTGCATCAAATTTAGCGATAAATGTGCACAACAACACTGCAGTGCATCTACCCAACCACCCATTTGTTCATCCCATGCTGGAGAGAGCGAAGTAGGACACACCCACAAGTTCTCTTCAGAGATGTGGGCCCAGCAGCGCGAAGGTATCGTCAGAAGGGCTGCAGGAAAGCCATGAAGGCAGTCGATCTGTGCTTCTGTCCTGTGAATGTTCATACAGTCTGGTATCGTGAGAGATTCCAGGTGCTTTGGGATTCCTGATTTCCGCAGTGGATGCCGGGAGCTGGTCGCTGTTTAACAAACCCCTCACACTCTTGGTGTTTGCAGAAAGAAGGGTCCTGGCTGCCCACAAAGAAAGGCATCAGCTTGCCACAGGACCAATGGAACAAGCTGAACGATGAAGCACAGGCGATCTCTGCTGCTTTGGCAGCTGATGACACTGACTACCAGGCTACGTTGTCTGACAGGTGAGACAATGTGCTATAAATTTCAACGTTGATCATGGAGGTTGACAGACTGCCACCGTTGAATGGTCTGCATTTATTCTGATGGCCAACGAGTTACACTTCGATGCGCAGTTGTAATATGCAGAACGAAAATGGTGCAATGGACTGTGCACCATAGTTTTGCTGTGCTGGTCCATTCACACCCTTCTGTTTACAGTGATGAACCCAAAGAATGGAGCATCGGGACTGGCTTATTCTATGGAATCATGATTTCAGAGCCACATGAATCTTTCAATCAGTGTGTGTCTGCAAAAGGAAATTGTTGCTCAGGTAGTATCAAAAGTGGAGTATTTTTGCACTGCTGAGAGTACTGATGTTGTTCTTGCTGGTGAAGTAGTTTATGTTCCCTTGGTGATGATTGTTCCTGACCAGGTGCACTCGATGTATGTGGCAGGCGATCTATTACCATCAGCACGTTTAGGGAAAAGTGCTACTTACAAATTCGAGAGTACTATGAAAAGGTGTGAAAGATCCCGGCAAGCATGGTTGTGCTTCCCCACATACGCGCATTGTGTGCACTTGCAGGGAGGAACCGTGTTTCTGTTGTGCTGTTCCTTTGTTGTGCTACACAGCTGTGGCAACAAAGATCGGAGGCTGTCCTATTCGTGTCACTCAATCGCTGGTAGGAATGTTTGCATTCGATCAGTAGATACAGACTTGCAAGAGCTTCAACCCATGTGCAAGCCCCTCCACTTATCTTGCTGCAAGATTCTTCGTGGAATGAAACCAGGACACAGTCATGCGGACGTGGTTGTCAGTGTCAGGAGGCAAACGATGCACATGTGTGCTTGTGTTATGCACCAACTTCACATGACATTGTCTTTCTCTTCTTGGATTTTCTTACTGTTTCCAGGCTGTAGCCGGATGGAGCTGAACTCGATAATCACCGTGGAAATGTTATAGTGTTATGAACAGCGCGTTCTTGTTGCTTTTTCCTTCTTGTCCCAGGGCTCCGTGCTGGAGCGCCTATTTGTACAGTTGGAACAGTGAGGATTACGCCTTGTCAAGTGTAGTTGACACTTCAACAACTGGCCATACTGCATGTGCGTATGGCTGTGCCAAGACTGCTGCAGAATACAATATGTGCCATTGCCACCCAAAAATAATCAGTGACTGCATGTGGCCACCCGGTGGTTTCTAATTGGGGCTGTCGGGCAGGCTGCCTACGTGCAACCACCATTCAGATATGGAATACACAAAACCCATTCTGCACCTTGGATTTGTGGCTTGAAACTCGATAGCTTCAATGATTGTGGCACATCTGCTACAGGATGGTAAGAAGCAACCAGGAAAGACTGGTATCAGCCTGAACTTGCAGCAGTGGGATGCTCTGAAGAACAAAATGGGGGATCTGGACGAGGCACTGAAGGCATGTGTCTGAGTGGTGTGCCCACTACCTGTGCCCAAGGCAAGCGGCCAAAAAAATGACCTCTGAGTGGAAGGAAGCTGTTTAACATGTTTGTGCGGGCAAGTTTGAAATATAGGTTCGAAAGTTTTGGGGGCATTGAGAGAACATAGTATGGCTTGAGCAACGTTGACGATGGGTACTTCCCATGTTTCACTTTCTTTGCTAGCCATATACAGGAGTGTTGGGTGTACCATGGTGGTGCATTGCAGTGGCCTCCAGCCCATGCTGAGCTTGGAGCCAGCAAATGTTTCCTGCCAGGAACCAAGAGATGATGTTTTTACTTGGTGACTCGCAGCCAATTTGGTGTCACTTTTAAGAAGCTTGAGTGAGTGCTTGCCCAAGATTCCAGCCAGAGAAGAAAAACTGAGTTGGATGCTGGGTAGCATGGTCCTGCATGTCCCTACTCTGCTCCTAGTGTCACAGGCTGAATGCCAAGCAATCTTGAGTTCCTGCCTAAGTTTCCAACCCAGCAGTTCTATAGAGGGATTGTTGGAGCTGATGTGATGCTCCTTGACATGTGCCAACCAAGCCACAAGGATATCATATCACCCTTTTTCCAAGCTGGCACAAGATATTCACAACTGTGTGTTTGGTGTCTGCCTGTTTGCACCACTCCATGTTCACTTAGCCCATTGTGTACTTGTAGTCAACATCATAACTTGGGAACCAGACAGGGATCGTTGTGCACCTCTATTGCACTGGCAACTCAAATTTGCAACATTCGCATTGCTACCACAATGCCGAAAGTATGCTGTACCTGCATATGTTTTATCCAAAAAGAATTCTTGCTGCACCTGGGAGGCATAGTGCCAGCAGTGGAGAACCATGCTCTCCAACCAGACAACATGCATGAAAGTTTGGGTAGGTTTCGACGATAGCAGACACCGACAGGGTGGGCGATTTGAGGTTGTGTTCTGGGTTCGCAGTTTTGGGCTTGAGTTTGGGATGGCATGGTAAACACCTGCAGCAAAGAGGACAAGTGCCTGCATTCACTGACACAAGTCATATGCTCCTACCTTGGGCTGCTGTTGGCTCATCATCTTCATCACAGCTTCTCAAAAACAGCCACTGCACCTCCAAGCAACAGTCTGTCACCGATACTCCCAACCACCTTGAGAAAGTTCTTATCTACACGGATAGTCTTTGCAAAGGTGTGGAATATCAGCTACTTTTCCAGCGAACGCAGAATCTACAAAGAGTACATGGCAGAAGTGTCAGCTCTCAAACGCGGGGCAAGGTAAGAAAAGTGGTGAAGGAGGTCGGGGTCCAGCCCCTGAAGTAGGAACGAATGCATACAATTCATTGTCTGAGGGGGATTTGCATCACTGTCCCTGCAGGTATGCAGCTCTGTATATGCCCATTTCCACAAGCCTCAAAGGTCCCTCAGAGCCAACTGGCCGCTTTGCTGAAAGACCGTCATGTTCTCCATCGCAATTCTGGCCAACAGAAAGTCTGCCAAGTCCATGGGGATAACTGCAAAGGATGTCTGGTGGGCGTGCACAAAACAGCGCAAACCGCTACATGCAGAAGTGCCGCTGACATAGCAATAGAGCAAATACAAGCAGGTGCGTATGCCTCAGCAAGGACCAGAACCCTTCATGCTGCTGGGCTATGCCGCCGCAGAAGAGGGCAAAGCTTCAACTGCGGGCATCATAAGCAAAGATCCAGAACATTTCAAACAACCATTTAGTATCAATTCAAACACTCAGTCTGCAGTCTGAATTGGTGTGAATGGGGCGAGTGACGAGTTGAAAAAAACACGTGGGGAACACTCACTGTGGATGCACAAGTGCCTGTCATCGTCAAAAAGGCGCGAGGCCCCTGTTTCGCCCCAAACAGCCAACTGTAACCACAGCGCACTTCTCTGGTCAAAACGCCAAAGCAGAGTCGGGAGCAGCTTGTAGCTAGATTCTCACCTCATTCTGTTGTGCAGTCGTCGTGACTGCTGTCGCCAATATTCGACACAGGTGCTCTCGCCGATTGACCACCTGTAGTTGCAACCTCACGCTGTCACCTGCACACACGAACTTGCAATTTTTCTTGCCCAATAGCAGACCGAGGAAGACCCCACCACAAGACATCCCAAGAGCAGCACTATTCAGAGACCTGGACGTGGGTGCAGCAGCATTTTCAGTCACGAAAACGTTCCGCCGGTGACAGGGGATGGGAAGAGAAGCTGTCAGGACAGCTTACACCGTGTTATATAACATATGTGTTTCTTCAAAACAGCGGTAGTGGGTTTGCGAAGATGTACAAACGTACCCTCCGAAAACCATCGCGCCCAGGAGAGCCCGGAACAGAGCCTCCGGCTGATCGCGAGTGAGCACGTTCACTTCCTCTCCCTTTCCTTTCGCTCCCTCGCGCGATCCCTCGAGCTCGTTAGCGATGCATCCTTGGCCAGTAGGCCTGATTCAAGAAAACGTCCGTCGTGCAGTGCCGTTGTATCGAGCACGCACTCGCAGCGCGAGGAACCCCACACATGTCCACCGGACCATGCACGTTCAGACCCTCGGAACGAATTTGGCGACTAGCAGCCGACAGTCGAGGCAACCCGTCGAGGATTCCTTCTCCTGCGGGAAGCAAAGACACAGCTTTCAGCGACATGACATTCGTCATGCTAATTGTCGTATTGCAGCCAGGGCTGAGCACACAGACCCGCCCCCGACTCAGCCACTCCATCGTCCACCAGCTGCACGGTTGGGATCAAGGGGGGCGCAGACACCGCGCCTGCACCACTGGGCGCCACGATACCCGTGGAACCAACGGGCTTTGAGCGGGTTCCACACCAATAACAAGTTGTACGATTCGGTTGGCAGGCGATGGCCCACCCTAACCCGAGCGCCAGCCACCGATGCCTCTTCAGCCATCTCTGCCGTTCCTCAAGCTGACGACCGCCCCCCCAGCCGTCAGCAGGCCCCGCGCACTCCCATCCCGCCCTCAAAAGCACCCGACACGGCCCCGCTCCGCAGCGTGTGTGTCCGCCCTTGTGGGCATACCAAAAAAGTGTGCGGCTGTGCGCGGCGAGTGACTCACCCTTGGGGCGGCGGCCCCAAAAGTGTTGCCTCCGAGTCACGCAGGCGCCCGGTGCTGGCGCACCTGGCCTCCACCAGCCCGGCAGCCTCCGGGACGCATGGTCAGACCCGAAAACGGGCTCTCACGATTCACTATAACGCCCCGCCACCACCACCCCCGCGCATCTCGAGACATCACTGCGTCCTTGCCCTGTCCACCCTCCCCCTCCTTCCGCCTTCGCACCCCAAAAACCGGACGGCCACGCCTGTGCGCCGCCGCCGTCCCCGCGCACTGCCCACCCGCCACTAGCGCGGTCCTGCGACCCTCCCCCCCCTTCAGCCCACCGGGCTTGGCCCCAGGCGCGCGCCGCGGCGGGCGGGGGCGCGTTCATGATGAACGATCACCCCAAGACGGTTGAGGAGATCTTCGAGGACTTCCAGGGGCGGCGAGCGGGCCTCCTGCGCGCCCTGACGGACGGTGAGACCCCTCCCTGCGCTCGACGGCACCCCCTTGAGCCCTTCCTTCGTTCCAAGGTGAGCCCCGCCGCAGGAATCTGATGCGTCTTGCGCCCTGCCGTGCCCGCAGAACTGGACGACTTCTACCAACAGTGCGACCCCGAACGGGAGAACCTCTGCCTCTACGGTGCGCCTCACCCCTCACCGAGCTCCCTCCAGCGGGAATTTAAGCGCCGGGCGTTTGTCAGAGGGCGTGGCTGACGGGCTGCGCCGCTGCGCGCGTGTCCGCTCCCCCGCAGGCGAGCGGGATGGGTCATGGCAGGTGGACCTACCCGCCGAGGAGGTGCCGCCGGAGTTGCCGGAGCCCTGCCTGGGCATCAACTTCGCGCGGGACGGGATGCAGAAGAAGGACTGGCTGGCGCTGGTAGCCGTGCACTCGGACTCCTGGCTGTACGCCGTCGCCTTTTACTACGGCGCGAAGCTCGACCAGAACGACAGGTAGGGGGAGGGGGGCCCGGGGCGCCGCTGGGCCGCCGACGCGGGCGCGATAGCGCCGGGAATGATGCCGGCCGGCGGCCTGGCGGCCGATCGCCGCTGATTGCTCTGCGTGTCGCCGCCGCGGCGCAGGCTGAAGCTGTTC
Source organism: Ostreobium quekettii (assembly GCA_905146915.1). Classification (NCBI taxonomy): domain Eukaryota; kingdom Viridiplantae; phylum Chlorophyta; class Ulvophyceae; order Bryopsidales; family Ostreobiaceae; genus Ostreobium; species Ostreobium quekettii. The sequence goes on along the minus strand of CAJHUC010000685.1, from coordinate 61,634 downwards.
AGGACCATCAACAACTACGCGACGTTGTTCGAGACCGTGACGGGCAGGGCTTCCCGGCCGAGGACGGGTGGGCCGGGGAGCAAGCGGAAGAAGCCGGATTCGGTGAGTGGGGCGGCGCCGGCCAGCAGCAGCGTCGGGCGCGCCATTGCGCCGCGGGGCGGGCTGTGTGTGTGTCCACTGGCGCATCTGTTTGATGCCTGACCTCATCGCTTTTTTGGTCGTCTGTGCGCTGCTGGCACGGACGCCCGCCGCCCTTGGGAGCCATCCTCTGGAGCGCGATTGTCAGCGCGGTGGGGGCGGTCCCGCCCCCTTCATGCTGCACTCGCGTCCGCTCAATCGCCGCCGCTGCCCGCAGGGTCTCCCCGCCCAGGCCAGTGAGTCACCGCTGCCCACCGGGCGGCTCCTGGTGCACGACGACATCACGCCCGCCCTGAAGGGCCGAGACGCCGAGGTGAGGCAAGACGGCATCCCGGGCGCGCACGAGCCTTGCGGGCATGACGCGCCGATCTCCGCGCCGTCGGCGCGTTCGTACGACAGCCCGCGGGCCTTAGCACCGGCGCTCCCAGGGCGCCGCAGAGCCCGCCCGATCGCGCGCCGAGCCCCATTGATGTCTCACGGCCGTCGCTCTGTCTGTTTTTGCAGCTGTTCTGGCCAGACGACAGGTTGTGGTACCTTGTCCAGATCCAGAACATTAACGCGAGGAGCAAGAGCGCCAGGTACGCAACTACCCCTGCGGTTGGGATTGGGGTGTGTGGAACCCGGGGAGCACCTTGGCGTGCCTTATGCACTGGGCCTTTGCGCTTCCCCCCTGGATGTTTGGAGCCGGTGCCCAGCAGGGCGGTCCGACCGACGTGGAACTTCTGCTGTTGACGATTGTGTTATTCCCGCCCCCATGTGATTTCTGCGCATCAGTCCAGTGGGCGGTCTGTCCCAGTGGCGCCTTCCCTTGCAGGCTGCCTCTTGTCAGCTGCTCGGGGGCGGCTCTGAGCTCACAGCCCCGAAGCCGGCCGTCAAACATTCCTCACGGAATTCTTCTGTTGGATTGGCCCCGGCAGCCTTGTCCCCTCCTGCGCTCCAGAGGATCAAAACCCGCGTCTTCGTATGCTGCCAATCGAAGGGGTCGTGCTGTCTCTCCCACTCTGTTTCCTTTTGCGATTCGTGGGCGTCGCGCTGTCGAAGGCGTCCTGCAATGTGGGCCTTCAAGCCAGCTCTGTATGCCTTGTCTTGTGGACGGACGCGTAACTACTCTGAGGCACTTTTTCTCCTCACAATGCCTTGTTTTAAGGACAGAAGAGCTGCCCAGACCCGACGATTGCCCGACCTCATCCCTGTCGTCCAGCTGTGTACTGTCGCACCTTTGCTGCAGCAGAGTGACAGGCTTTCACACACGATATGGTCTTCTGAGCACATCGATGTGTCGAGGGCCGTCCAGCTGGAAACTGCACATTTGCCCCCACTGGGGTGCTAGCATTATGTGCCTATTGGCCAGGGATGATGGTTGACTTTCCCTCAAGATAATGTGTGGTTGCTTTTCCACGACTTTTGATGCAGGATTGCTTACACCAGTGGTGAGACGGAGGACCTGGACTTGGAAGACATCATACGGGAAGGCCATATGTCGCTTATTCCAGAGGGATGAAGTTTTGTCGCTTGCAGTAACAAGGGCCAACGACATGCACCGCCGTTTCGACAAAAATAGGTTGGCATCTGGCAAACCAGCAGCCAAAGATACCTCAGGACGTCCCAGGCGAGGTCATGAGCTTTGATCTTCAGCAATCATAGCTCCCTCGATTGCCTGGGGGCTTTTTTTGTCTCATATATGGGGTTTTTTCACAATATCTTTGGGCCATAAACTTGCATGATGCAGTTAGGGTGTGTGTCTTCCTGCCAGTGAGTCGCTGGCTGCATGGTTTGGGAGCAGAGAGGAGGGCAGGTTTGGGATGCAGACAGGGAAGGGGTGGCCGTGGTGCAGAGGTGTGAGTTACTTTTTGTTGAGAAAGATGACGTCAACTCGTCTTGTCTATGAGTGTGGTTCATGGGCCACTCAGCGGTGCTGCGCAGCGCTTCATATCTGTGCACCCCACTTGGGATCGTGGGATGTGGTCAAGGGAGCAGTTGCTGAACACCAGGCTTTGGAAAGGGTACTGAACAGGGCTACGTTGTTGTACATTACACTGGTGCATCTTTGCAAAGAACAGTGCAAGACAGATGTCGTTCTGGTGCAGTTGTGGTCAACTCTCAGGCGCCCTTGCACTCCTGTGTTGATGCATCTTTGTTGCTCTCGCTGGGCGACAGGGCACCTATACAGTTCGCTCGAAAGAATAAGCCACCCATTGAATGCACAACATAAGGGGCATTTGACCGGCGAGCAGATGGACAACGTGAAGGTTGCTGAAGGGCATCCAACTCCTGGTTCCTGCCGCTTGGAATGCCTGCCTTGTACCCACAATCCACTCAGATGTCAAGAAATCAAAGGTTGAAGCCATGGATCAAGAGACAGACAGCCCTGCCATCAACCCAACTCACAATGGACATGCCACAAGAACGTCCCTGTCCCACTCCAAGCCAACCTCTGTTGTCCTCAAACACACCTTCAGTAGCTGAAGAAAATAAATACTTTAGTTGGCGAGTGGGCATTTCAGAGTTGCGTCTGACTGACAGACTCAGTGCTGAAAGGAAAGGAGTGCCAGGGAATGGACGGGGAATCAGGCTGGGCACCAATCCCCAGTTCCCGTACTTCTGCAGCACAACAGAATCCACCAGAAAATCTTGTTTACAGATGAACACAAGAGCGAAAATGGAAATGGAATTAACTATATCGTCAAACTTTGACGTTAGGAAGGAGAAAGGGACAGGGTTTGTGCTGAGCATAGCAGAAATTCAGCGCTCAGTGTCTGCACAGCAAATAAATAGTGCCTTCCTCAAGAAGCATGCCTTTGGGAACAAGTTCACAACGCCGCATGATGCCCATTGTTTCATTGGGTGTATTATTTGTGTCGTGTGGCTGGCGAACAGCCTGCAGTTCAGTTGTGCTTTTCACTGCGTGGGATGGCCTGAGCAAGCCACCATAACGAAAAATAAATAGAGGCGCTCAACGAAAATTCAAAAGTTCTTCTTTGACAGAACACTGGATTCGTTTGTCTTAGTTTCCTTCGGGGTACCATTTTCGACCACGCTTGCGTTTGGTTTGTGCAGCATGTGTTTGCTTGGGAGACGACTGTGTGCAGTTCAGAGAGAAATTCCTTAGTCAGATTGTCTTGTCCGCAGGGTACCTTGTAGAGCAGTTGTGGATGTCGGCTTTGCACAGCATTGCAGTACTTATATCGCCAATTGTTGTTCCCTCTGACAATCAGCGATTTCTAGATCTTGCAAATCCACAGTTGGAATGTTTATAATGACCATACGAATGATCTGAATAGTCAGAAAAACAGTATTTGACCCATGGATTGGAGTTCAAAGAGTGGACCTCTATTCTCTTTTTGCCTCATTACTCTGGTATTGCTGTGGACGGAGGTTCCGTGTTCCTGTAGACCATGGCCAGTGCTAGTTGTGAGCGAGAGGGCGCGGGCAGCATGTTTTACACGTTGGCTGCATTTGATTGATGAAGCGGCATGCGACTGAGTTGCCATTTGTTTTTTTGTGATATGTCACTAGGAAAAAAACAGACAAGATGACACAGTCCTGACACGGTCTGCTCAAAATCTAACTGTGTACTTTTGGCAAATGCGGTCCCAAAAGTGCACAGTTTGTACACACAGTAACACAGTTTCAACCGCGTACCCTCAAACAACTGTGTAGACTACACGGTTTCCTAGGATACACGGTTAAAACTGTGTCAATGTGTGTACTAACTGTGCACTTTTGGGACCACATTTGCCGAAAGTGCACAGTTGGATTTTGAGCAGACCGTGTCAGGACTGTGTCATCTGGCCTGTTTTTTACTAGTGTGTGTGGGGTCAAAGGGATGCAACAGAGGCAGGCAGGTGGCTATAAAAGAACAGGAAAACAGCCGCGATTGGTGTCGGCTTCGGCAAGGAAAATCCTTCCCGAACTTGGAGTCGGATGAACATATGTGGAAACGCGAGCTTCATGTGACCGATGCCCACAAAGCTATGTGGCATGTGTCCATCGTGCATGATTATGCGCTGCGACGTAGCAATGTACGGTGATTCGTCTTTCAGGAGCAATGCGCATCAGCGACTGGAGTCCATGCACACACCCCTCATATGTCATTGTGACGAACGATGCTGTTTCAATGCGACGACATCAGCTGCATTTCTGCATGTCTGACAACACAACACCAGAAGATGATTGTCCTTAATTTAGCGCATGGCATTCCCGTACATTTTCTGGTAAATGGCACCTTCGCCCTTGGTTGTGCAGGCACAGGTTCCCGCAGCAATCATTTCCGTTTCTTTTTGTGAAACAGTTTAGTTATTTAGGCGGCCATCCTCGAATGTATCCACAGTGCAACCAGCGAATTGGGGCAGTAATGCATCGCAGTACTGAGAGGCAAACCAGTTTGTCCAGCCGCACAAGAAGCATCGCCTCTAAACACGAGTTTCAGTAGAGGGTATGTGACTCGATCTGCATGACTGCGGCGCAGCACATAGTTTTGAGCTATGGAGATCTCATGCACTTCAATCGCGATGGCCAACAACAAGAGCTGACCAAATCGACCGTCATTGCAGCCCCCCTCTGGGTGCACAATCAAAAATTGATGGGAAAATAACATGGCAAAGGAGTGGCCATGGGGACACGATTACCTGCAAACCAACAATTGACACCGCTCCACGACGCAAGGAAGCCTGCACTGCATGACGAGCAGCCTCGCCGTGGGGCCTCCACATAAATGATAGCTAAGCCTAGGCGCTCGCCAATGAACTACACAACGTTCTATTTCTTATGCACAAATGGAACTGACGCAGTTTGAAGTGAACAAATGTTAAGAAACGGTAAATCTTTTGTGATCTGCAGCAAATTTATCATTTAGAAACAGCTCACAGACCCCCTAGCGCACTCGACACTCGCAACAAGTCACCAGAAAACGATTGGAGGCAATTTTTATTCAAAAAAGGGCGGATTAAGCCCATTTCCATTCTGAAACAAATTTCTTGTGAAAAATGATAGTAGAACAGTGGATATTTGCTTAAAACACCGCGTTTGGTATCATAGTTAAAGCATGGCTTCTGGCTCGATTGCTATATAGTGGCTTACATTCAAGTGCGGAGTTCCAGAACTACGTAAAACTGCGGAAAGCCATGGCACTCTCCACATCAATACCAAGATTGAGAGAAATTCCGAACCAGGACATTGTAGAGAAAGCCGACAGAGCCATTCTACCTTCCAAGAGAATTGGACGCACGATGTCCCAACAGCCCCCAAAAGGAAGGTTAACCGTTGAGAGCGCAAGACAGTTGTTCTCAAGCGCGAGAAGTACGTTGACATGCCAAAACAGGAGTGCGATTGCTTGTTGGAAAACTATCAGCACAACACCACACTGGGAGAGCCATCCCATTGTGGGCCACTCCCTTTTGTGTTTGCAGGCCAGTGTTCGGAGGTGAATTTCCCGCACTGTTGTCTGGAGATTTTGTCATGGTTGGCAAGACACTTCAGCCCAGCCCATTGGCATGGATGCCAAGGCACAGGTTGTGCCAGATGTCCTTGATCAGAAGTGTGAGCATTCGCTGTTTCGGCTGCATCTTTTTCGAAGATGCTTCGCAATAAACGATGTTTGTTTGCATAAAAGTCTTGTCATGTGGGGTACAGCGCGTGTGAGTGGCCCAGGAGACCGGTAAGGAGGAATTTTCAGTCATGTTTTTTTTTGTTTTTTATTTTTCTGGTGATCTATCTACCGCTTCAGGTGATCAACAAGATGGCAATTCGACCTTTTCAATATTGAGGCATCTTTATCAATCGATCTACAAACTGGGGTCCTGTGGATATCTAGGAGGCCTGGGAAGTCTGCAGTTCTTCACACTGCTCGAAACACATTGGGACAGTGTGTAGCCCATGAAGTACCATATGGCACTGGCACCAAGTGCGGCCGTCGTGGCAAATCCCGCTCTTTCGGTGTCTGTAGAACCTCGATTTGAATCAACAGACCGTGCATCGCAGCTGTAGAGAATCACTGCGGTGGCCGCTCCAGATGCCTCTCCCCATGCTCTGCATGTCTCAGATGTCCCGGCAGAACTCGTTCAACAATCTTAACAAAATATTTACAAAGGTCCCCACGATGTCGTTCCCCACCACACTGTCCACGTCCAACACATGCCCAAAGTGCATCACATCATACAATACTGGCAGTCGTCAGACGTTGAAACAATCGCCACTCGTTACCTTGGACAGCATACGGTCTGTCCATGGAATGGCCTCCATGCTTTCGTGTTAAGTACTCGGCCTGCGCATGCTTGGGACAGGTCCACAGTGGCATGCGTTTGCACAGATAAATCCCACACAGTATGTCCTCTCTTAAGCCATCCGAGCCGTTGGCAACAGCTCCTATCAATCGTGATGAGGGCTAGCCCACTCGTATCACATCTGTTTTGTATCTTTCTCAAAAGATTGTCCTCTCTACTGAGGAGAACCGAACTGTGCTCCACCTCCAGTTCCTCCGTGCAGCAGCCCTCACCTCCATGCCTTTGTCTCTACGATCTCAAGGCAGTTCATGTCTGACAAGCAGTTTGCAAGAACGTCAGCTCCCGATAACACTGCTCGACAGCATCAATGCCAACACAGACACACAATGAGCATATCGCTATGGTTCTACCACGTTCAGGCAATTTTCGTCTGCCCTCACAGTTTGTGTGCCATTGTCAGTGTGTATGCAACTCTACTGCCACTTCCACTGAAACAGATATGCAGCCATCCCTGTAAAAGCAAACGGATAAAGTAAAACACAATAGTGCTGGCTACCACCTGACGGCATGCACCAACAGCTGCCGTCTCTACTTCTACTGAACTCGTCGTCGCTCTAGTAGTTAGTGTGCCCTATACCTGGAAGCCAAACTACCAAAAGAGACAGTAGTTTCAGCAAAAAGCCAACTGAATAGCCACAATGTCAACCTGACCAAGACAGGTACACGTATGGCCAGGTAACTACAGCCCAAGCCAGCATGTTATCCCTTACCTGGGTCTCTGAAGAAGACAGCTGGGCGGCCAGACATGCTCTCAGTAAATTTCACTCCTGCATCTGTGAGCCGCTTGACAAGCGGCTCGATGGTCTCCACACCAATGCAGAAGTGGCGGTCTCGTCCACCATGCACAGGCCGCCCTTCCTTGGGGTCAGGATTGGGGAGCTCCATCAAGTGGATCATCTCAGGGCCTATCCACAGCCATGCCCCTCTGTAGGGCAGCTTCTTGTCTGGCCGATCGCCGTTGACTTCGAGGCCTGGAATGCAGGTGACAAGATGCTTAGTTTATAACGAGTGGCGGAAGGCTGGGAACAAAGCTTTCAGGGTGCAGATCCCACTTCTCAGCGATGGGTGCATTGCGGCGAGTGCCTATGTTCTTGCTCCCAGGGTCCCACACACTAGATGTATGCATGCTTATATGGGATATGCTTATATGCTACAAATGGGAAGAATGGCTAGTCGTACTTTGCGGCTCGCTGGGTGGCCAGGGCAGCCACTCAGCGAGTCTTCCCCAGTTGATTGCACGCACCATATCGTCCCGCAGCAAGACTAATCAAGCATATTCAAGCTACTACTCCAGCAGCAAGATGCGCGACGTCGCTCACCCAGAGTGGTCCTGTAGAAGTCCAGCGACCTCTCCAGGTTCTCGCACAGTAGTCCGACGTGGTGGACGCCATGGTAGCCTACGCGGCTCTCTACAACCACAACACATCCAAAACAATCTTCAGCTACGACGAAGACATAAGCCGGCCCAAACAAGCGGGCACCCTCGCTGAAAGGCGCTGATGGCACATCCACACTCGAACCAGTCGTCCGGGGTAGTGCACAAAAGCGGCGAAGGCAGACCTGAGGAAGATGTACGAATCAGAAAGCCGGGCCATGGCTCCTAGGCGCAAAAGCCACCACTTACCTTCTGCCAGCTTTGATCTCGACCGGACCCCAGGTTAAGTGGCTGTTCTAGGTAGCCGCGGATCCTGGCCTGGCCTTAAGGCGTATTACTGTGGAAGCGCCGCCGGACCCTCTCGGTGCCCGCCTTCGGGGCGCATCCTCTGTGCATTCGGACGTTGGTGTTTTAACGACGAGCGCTGGGTTCGCACCTGTAGGCCTGAACGGGCCGCATCGACACGGTGAGCCGCCGGGGCCCGGACACCGATCCCCTGGGAGTGTTGCACACCCCATCCATTTTCGATGCGGCGAAATGGCCCCTGGAAGGACGGCAGCTTTCCGACTCTTTTGGCGCAAACGGCGCGGCGCCGATGGCCCGGCGACTGGGCTGCAGCCGACTGGGCGGCCGTAGCCTGGTCCCTTGGGTGGGGTGGGGGTGGGAGGGGTGCAAGACGGGAAATCGTGCGGCTGCGTGGGCGGGGGAAGGCATATGTACACATGGCGCCTGGCCGCTGGCGGTTTGGTGGCATCGAGTGGGCCCAAACCATTGCGCTTGATCAAGTTGTTCATTAGCCTTGCGAATGTCCTCAGACAGATACCCTCCAACAACAGGAGCGCCTCCCACAGAGCCTCACAGAGTCCCAGGGTTCCACCCATTGGTCCCTGGGACACTGCCGCGCTGTATTATTGAATGGAGAGCAACAGAAGATTGGTGTTAAAAGGTGGCTCAGATGGAAGACCGGACGTGGGTTGTGCAGGTCACAGGCATGAAATGGAGTGCACAATCGGCGATGTGCAGAGTCTTGTTGTGATTTCTAGTAGTGGAGCGAGGTGCTTCGCAACGGCGCCAGTGGTATTCCATCATCATGGCACCGGCCCACATGCTGAACGGAGAGCCTCCACACCATCATCAACCGAACAACGATCTGCACCGATCCATCAGCGCCGATCCACATACAAGTCCTACAGTTGCAACATCACGAAACACCCCGTATATCACAGCATTGTCGCCTGAATGATCCATGCGGTGCAACAAGAGAACACCTGCCAGACGAAAGCCCGAGGTTCATTCCCTCAAAGACCTAGGCAGAATTTTGTCCCACCTCGAGCCCAAACTGTTCAAAGAATGCACCAAAACTACAATCACAGCATACAAAACCGATGGCAAAATTCCTAAAACTCTCAAGAGATCTGTCTGCGGCAAACCCGATCCAGGTACAATCCAAAGCCAGGGTGCGACACGTGCCACAATGAGGGCCAAAGCAAGCTGTCAATAAACATTCTCACAAAAGGCTGCAGCCAGTCTCCATCTTCTCAACGATTACCCCGTCGCAATCCCTGTGTCGCGTTGTTGGAATAAAAGTTGATTTGAGGTTTCCAGGGGGCCGCTGTGCACAGCCCCCATGTCGCAAATTTGAAACCACAGTTGTGTACAAGTTGCTGGGGTCCATCTTCTTGCATTTCATCACAACCCAGCAAACAAACTTCGCGCATCAAGTGCAATTCGCTGACGTTTCTGAAATGTAAATACCACAAACGCAATTCCAGTGCACCTCTCAAACACCTCCATGCCACTGGAAAAACGCTACTTCTGCCCCAGCGCCATTCCTGCCAACTCCAAACATGCCTTGGTCTCCTATCCTAGGCTCACCCAAGAGAGAGAGAGAGAGAGAGGCACACTTTTCCATGCTCCAGCCCCTGCACAGGCATTATGTCTTATCACAGCAGCAGCACTGCTTTGCAGCCAAGCTTCTGCGCCAACACTTGTGCAGCACTTCTGGGTCAACTTTCGTCTTTGGTTCGCTCATCAGGACCACTCTGCTACCATACCAATCACAGCCATCCTCACCATCCAGGTCCCACCACATCCTTGACGACCATTTCGAGTCTGTCTCGTCCACCACCTCAGCAGCTTTCGTGGGCACGATCACCACCTTCTGCGTCCCTCCCAGCAGCCCATCCATGTCGCTCACTGCAAACTTAACCCTCCGAGACTTCTCTTCAGAAATCATGCCTGTTGCGAAGTTGACTATTGTGACGTTGGTGAGCTCGATGCCCAAGCGATGGAACAAGAAGCGCAGGGCTAACGAGCGACTGGCTCGAAAAGGCGTGATGTGCAGCAAGGGGGTAACAGGAGACCCATCGGAAGCCTTGTCAACCTGAAATGTCATCTGGGTCCTAATGCCACGCTTCCGCAATTTGCTGAGGATCTGATCCTTAGCTTTGACACCGTCCATGCCAGGCACAGTGCTGCTTTCAGCACCGGTAATAACATGGAAGGGGCCGGTCTCCTTCAGGGCCCACTTGGTGCTCTTCTCCTGCTTGGGCGGTTTGTCAAACCTGTTCAGCACGTGCTTCTTGTCCCAGCCATCGTCTATGTGCACTTCATACGGTTCGTACGAGCTCATGTCCTCCTGGCCCCACCACACAAACAGATCCGATCCACTGTTGAGAATCATGAAATCAATATCTTGCAGGTTGATTTTGGCATCCTCTAGCATGCTGCACGTCTGATCGTAGCTCATCATGCTTGCCAATCCGAACCCAACAGGCCCCGCTTGGGGATTCCGTTTCTTGATTCCGATCTTGATGGCCGAAGCCAACAGCTCCAGTGCCTGCACCGAGTCCTTCTGGGTGTCCAGAGTGAAGACGCACACCCGCTTGCGCACAGCGACGCGAGGTGGGCCCACGTCCTTCTCCTCCTCTGCCCTGCGAGCTTTGGGATCCCAGCCAAACACAGTGTCGTCTATGGCCACCTTCGGGGATATCAAGGCAGCATCACAACCATCCCCATTGACCGCCACACTCTCTCTATGCTCTTGGACGTTGCCCAAAGCCTTTCGAAACTTGGTGTTATCCCAGCTGCCTGTGTGCGTTGTGATTCTCTTTAAAGTCTTCAATAACCTCTTTTCTTTTTCGATCAGCTGCAGATACAAACTGCAGTGCGCTGGCCAGGTATATGCCATTATGTTGTTCACACCATTCTCGCTGTACTTGTTCCAAACATTTCTGTCACACAGAATCTTGAGCAGGGCGTTGGCGATCTCCTGCTCATCTGTTGGGTCCACCAAGATCCCATTGTCCAGCGTCGCGATGATGTCTTCAGGGCCACCATTCTTTGTGGCCACAATGGGCACCCCATGAGCTGCCGCCTCTATCAGGGTCAAGCCAAACGGCTCCTGCAGGGCCACATTCGTGAAGACACCCTTGGTGGCGGCGGGCAGGCGGTATATGTCCGATATCTCCGACTGGTGGTGCTTCTTGGGGTAAGCAACGCTCCCATACAAATCGTACAAGTCGATCAGCTTCAGCACCTGCTCCAATATGGTCTTGCTGCCTCCAGCCATAGCATCAATGCTCTCCCTGTTCCCCATGATCAAGACCAAGTTCGCCAGTTCCCTCAGCACTCTGCTATTCCCAAATGCCCTGATCAGCGTGGCGACGTTCTTCTTGGCGTCGGGACGACTCATCGCCAGGATCACCGGCTTTCTGGGGTTCTGCAGAAACCTGGCGACCTCCTGCCACATTCGCGGTTCGCCCATCTCCGCTGACAGCACTCGCTCCGCCCTAGGCGCCTCGCCCACCCCCGGGCTGTGCTCCGCGTCCTTTTGCGGCAGCTCCACTTTCAGGTTGTCAAAATCCAGCCCGGGGGGGATCACGCGCATCGTGGGGCAGCGGTACCCGGCCCTGCGCCTCGTGCGCATGGCCCGCTCCAACTTCCTGTCGTAGCCGTCGTACTGACCCCATTGCTGGGCCACCTCCTGCTTGGTGGAAGTCACGACCATCATGGCATTGTCAAGAGCCCTCTCCTCCGCCTCTATCCTCCGCGAGATCTTGTACGTCTGCTCGATCTCCGCGCTGCTCAGCTTACCCGAGCAGAGCAGGTGGTCCAGCTTGTTGCGGCCCAGCGAGTGACCTGTGAAGGCCATGTCCACGCCCATCGTCAGCGAAATGTACACGGCCACCTCGCCGGCGTCGGCGTAATGCCCGTGCACGTTGTACAGCTCGCAGGGCTCCCGCGCCTCCGACAGCGAGTTGAGCATCCCCTTGGCGTAGGACACGGCGTTGTCCGCGAACTCCCGGATGTGGGGCCACAGCAGCTCCTTGCGCACGTACTGCTGCACCGGCCCGCACGGCAGCCGCACAATGTACGCGCCGCCCAGGCTCCCAGCCGTCTTCAGGAGCGTCTCCTCCGGCTCGCCATATACCGCGTCCACCGACGGGTCCTTGATCTGGCGGGTCAGCAGGTCGACCCTGTGCACCGCCGGGTGCCTCACCAGCGCCCGGGCCAGCTCCACGACGTACTTCACCTGGCCGCCCGTGTCCGGATCCCGCCCCAACTCCATCTTCTTGCCGCTCACCAGGCCATGAAGGCTGACCATCAAAATGTACAGCCCGTCCACGCGCTGCTCCAGGCCGTCCGCGGCCCTGTCCGTGGGCTCCTCCGGGGGCGGCCTGGACCCCAGGTCCAGGGAGTCGCGCTGGGCCAGGACGCCCCCCAGTTTGGGCCCCTGGGCGCCCGCCCTGCCGGTCGCGACATCCTCCTCCTCGTCTTCGTCATCCTCGTCCTCGTCTTCGGACGACACTTCGTCGGAGTCCAGGTCTTCCTTCTCGGCCTTCAACCGCTGCCTCTCTGCCCGGACCCGCTGCTGATTGCGTTTCATCCACCACACGCGCCTGTGGAGAGTTGCAGGCTGGCGGTGAACATTCGCCAAAGGCAGGCGGCAACGCGGGGCGCGCCGACAGCTCCATTGCGCCGGCCGCCCTGCCCGAACTTCCCCGAAGCATCGCGGATGGCCGGCAGCGGGCATCAGGGCATGATGGGGGCCAATGGGGGGCGCAAGGGCATGAAATCGACAGGTACGCTGGGCTCACCATGTAAGGTGCTCCAGCCGCACGTCGCGGCCTTCCGGGTTCTTCGCGGAGGACGCCTTGCTCCATGCCTGCCACAGGCCCTGCTCGCTGAGCCGGAGGATCTGCTGCACGTAGTAGTTCGCGAAGATCGTCTTCTCCGCATTGACGTCATCGGAGCGCGCGTGCCCGGGCGACTGCAGGTGCTCCTGCGACAAGCCCTGGCTCAGGAGCGCCGCGAGATAGGACTCCACCCACCCGTTGGCCAAGCTGCCCAACTCCATTCATAAAATTCGCCTCCCGCCGCAGGCTGAAAACAAAAAGCAAAGGGGCCCACATGGGTGCGGCCAGCGAGCAGGCGGGGCGATGAGTCAATGAAGCATATACCACGCAACGGATGGATCCCAATGCGTTGAGCAGTGCGTGATCTGTGGTGTGCGGTGGGAGGGGCGCAACGTGGAGAGGTTTGTGATGCTTGCGGCAAAAAGCATCGTCGGCCTGCTGACATCTCTCCTTTGTTGGTTCAGGCTCCTCCGCTTGCCTTGCTCTGCACCTGTGCCCTGCGCAAAAATAGGACTGTCATAGGGCGGGCAAGGGGTTACATACCTTTTGGACATGGACTCTCGTGTTCCAGCGCACGACGCTGTGGGAACCAGACGGTGATCCAAGTGCCTGCCGTTCGCGTTGGCGCACGCGCAGTACACCTTAAACGAGCAAAAGGGACCCCAGGGGAAATTACACTCCCTTAGCAGCTTCGATGCTGTTGTTCGTTTCCGCTGGGCCACTCGAGGCCCATGCCCCAAGAAAAACCTGTTGCGCAACCCTAAAAGCCTCTCAACACAGGAGTGTCAAGCAGCCGCCAGATTCGGGGCCCATTCGTGTCAGTTGCGTGTCCGCATCCGCCGCTCTCAAATCCAAGCAAATGCGGCCATGTCTGACTGGCGGCACACTGCGGGTTGGCTTGGGGCCTTTTCTGACCTTCCCAGCGACACAGCCGCACCCCATCCAACTGGAGCGGAGCGGCCGCCCCGCTGACCGATTGACCCACGCAACCGAACGCACGGCGTCGAGGCACACGGAGGCAGACGTGCAGACCCCTGCAACTCCTTCCGAGCACCCCAGCGTCTACCTTGGGGCACGGACCGGAAGGGCAAGAGTGCGGGCCCTGCGGAGGAACCTGCTTTTCCGGTGGCCTGGGCAGACACGGTCCACTGGGCTACCTTGGTGTCTCCTTGTCTTGGGGCACCGATTCCTGAATCCTGCCTCTTTGCGTGCCCCCTGCTGGACCCTCGCAGCGATCCCCGACACGTGTCAGTGGGGTGCCCGAACCGGTGCCGAGGCGCCCCAACCTTGGATTCGAGCCCGCTTCTCGTGCCTGGGGCCCACGGCGCGCCTTGAGCGGCATGGGGAGGAGCTGAAGCCCTGTGGTGCGACGATATAGTGACAATAGAGCAGGTGAGGCTCGGGGTTGGCAGAGCTTGGGGAAGGAAGACTGGGCGGGAGGGGAGGTTGCTTGTGGCCTCCCAGGAGCATTTGCAGTGGCAGCCGTGGCCTGGTACACCGTTTAGTTGGTGTGGTGCCCGTTCTTACACACAGCCAGAGACAGTATTGTTGACATACCAGAGCTGAAGTTGAATTTGTGACCGTTAGCGATCGTGCTGTCTAGTTGCTACGAATACAGAGCGTACAGCTGGTATCATGTTTTCATGGTCAAGCTGTTGCCAACTGCAAGGCGATGGCAAGACCCATGGGGCGAATCTGCGGCTTGGTACTTGTGAAGTGCAAATGTCCCCCTTGCCCTTGTGAGAGAGGCAACAGCATCATTGTCAGTCAGCTTTCGACGCCCAGTGTGCGCGATGAGCGCTGCGCCGATGGTGAAACACCAAGGAGCTGATTGTTGATGTGTTTGCTATTAGACCAGAACTGCCATCGACATGGAGAGAAAGGGCTATTTCCAGACGAACCTTCGAGAGGTGTCTCAGTTCAGGCGCACCCTCAGCAACCAAGCCCCTCAATGCAGGACCAGCTGCAGTGAGCATGTTGTGAGATGTGTGAACTGCATGCAGTTTACCGCAGTGTGTGCTTGCGGAATGGTGCACGTGGTGACACCATGGATGCTTGGGGCGATCGAGGCCACCCTCATGCTCGTCCTGTATTTTGTGGTGGTGCCAGACTCGTTGTACAACATCGAGGGTGCTGCAGGTGCTCTGGGTAGCCATGCCAGCAAGAAATACCATTTCGGCTTTGCTCACTCCACAGAGGACGTGCTCATCCTTTCACTCGTCCGTGTGGTGCTGCTCAGCGTGTCATATGGCTTTGGGTCAGGAAAGTATTGCCACAGGCCATATTATGTTGTGGCACTGTTCACTTCCACCTTCATGGTCCCATATATGGTCGTGAAGGCTGCTGTTACAGTCATGAGCCCTGTGATGCCCATGCTGGCACTTGTGGCAACATCAGTTGCGTTTTCGATCGTCCATATCGTTGTTGCACATCTGACAGTAAAGAGGACCCAGCGCCGGGTCAACATGGGGCTGATCGGCTTTGGCTACCCTTGGGAGGAGGGCGAAGAGGCATGGGTCATGGCAGGCAGGCAGCAGTCGATAAGGGAAAGCACAATGCAGGAGGGTCTGCTTTCCAGCGATGACGATGTACCCAGGGAGATGCTGGCAGACGAGAGCAGCAAATTTGTGGACTGTGGGGGGCTCTCAGTTCATTACAAAGAAGAATACCCAAGGGGTCGCCCCTGTGTGGGCGATGGCACCTTTGCTGTGGTATTCATCCACGGTTTTGGTGGTGGCGTGTTTGCCTGGCGGAATTTGATGCGGCCTTTGGCTGAGCTCTGCGGATGCCGCGTTGTTGCATTTGATCGTCCTGCATTTGGACTAACAGCTCGACCACAGGTCAGCCCAGATCGGGTGAGCCCTTACACAACAGCGGCGCAGAAGAAGCTGACTGTGCAGCTGTGCCAGGCTTTGGGCATCAGACAGTTGATCCTGGTGGGGCACTCTGATGGGTGTGTACTTGCTCTCATGGTTGCCGCAGCTTTGGGCAGCAGGAGGCCTCAGACTGGGCTCTCAGCTGAACCCAAAGAGATGGTCAGCGTGAGCAGGTGTACCTCGGCATCCAGTGGTCGTGAGCAGTCAGTTGAAATAGGGCTGTCTGTCAGGAATTCTAGTGGTGTGCCTGAAGAGAGTTTGCCTGGCAGGCTCTCTTGTGGGGCTGTGTCATTGGAAGGATCGATACAGCACTCTGGGGCCACTACGACTACAACTTCAACTCTTGACAGCGCTGCCAGCAGCAGCAGCAGCAGCGTGCAGTCTCAGGGGCTCACAGTGGAGGCAATTGTGTTTCTACATCCGGACTTCTCATGTGATGAGGGCCTCAGCTTCACAAATTTACTGATGCAATCCAAGCTGGGACGCCGATTCCTGAGACCCTTGCTGCGGTCTGAGATTGGCGAGGTGGCAAACCGACGGGCGTGGTACGACACCTCAAAGCTGACCCGTGAGATTTTGGACCTATACAAGGCTCCTCTCAGAATTCAAGGGTGGGACTCTGCGCTGGTGGAGTTCACACGCGTGAGGAACCAAGTCACGCCCCAGCAGATCTCAGAGTGCCAAAGGAGGGTGGGTGGTGTACAGGTGATGGTGGTCACTGGGGACAAGGACCGCATTGTGACACCAGAGAAGGCAGCGAGCATCGCCAACGATTTTGGGACGCCAAATCTGTCTGTTATCCCAGACTGTGGCCACATATCCCATGAGGAATGCCATGAGATGCTGTTGGATCTGCTGACAGGATTTGTGGAACATTCGTATGGGGCCCTGGGCCTGGGTTCCCACGAGCCATGACGGATCGTAGGAATGTGGCATGAATACGAGTGGGGTGGGACTAGGAAAGGGTGTGGGGTCGAGAGGGGCGAAGCTGTCACATGCGTATCCATCTAGGTGTGCTGCCAGACACCTTGATGTAGAGACACCGACAGTGTGTGGACGCATGCACATATGCTGGATGCACTATGGCAATTTTTACAGAGGGTATTGAAAATGAGGGGAAAGGTTGCACTCTGCTGCCCATGTGCCTCTTGTGCTGTGTTCTTGGTGGACGTCCGCTGCATCCACCACATCGAGCAATGTGTGCAACAGCTGTACAAATTGGAAGGTTGCCAGCCCATCAGGTGGCCTATTGGCAGGGTGGTGCGAAAATCGGGGCGAAACAGGGCGTGCACGTGTTGGGTCAAGCAAGAGCGTGGGGACGCCCAGCCCTGGCCATGGGAGCCGATGGAGCCTAGCTTGAATCTAAACACACCACCAGACTTCGGGCATGTTGACAAAATGAAAGACTTCCCCTTGAATCTGTCGGCATGTTGCAAGTCTGGTTGCTCACAAAATGCCGATCAACCGCACATGGCAGTGCCACACGAAAGCGCTGGAGTTTTGCAATCGAATCCGCCTATTGTTCCTTTCGACCAACAGTCTACTGCCGAGGCAAACAAAGGAACCATTTGCGCTCACTGCTGGTTTCAATAGAAGAAGTCCTCCTTCAAAGAATTCAGGAGACTTCCAAGAAAGATTGGGGCATGCGCAACATGCTGCTTCAACATCATTGACAATCTGAAAGGTTTCCACGTGATCCGATTCGTTTCTGCCCCATTTCTCTTCATTCTCTTTTCAGACCACATGTTCCATCGAGCATGCCTCAGTTCTTGGCGATAGGCACACGTCCATTGCTTTGCCTTGAACGTTATGTATGTGGGATTTGCATGAGCCAATGAGTTTTGGTCACGTAGGTATGAGCTGTGCGCCAAGCATTCTTTGGGATACCGGCAGCTAAGTCTGTTTCGGCCAGCAGGCACGTTGACAGTTTTGGGCGTGTTGGTCCTTGAGGGCTGGAAAATGGGCCAAGAACTACGTGCACTTTGGGCATCCTTTCACAAGGGATTGCTTCGGTTGGTGGGCAGTCTACCTACCCAAGGAGCGCCTATCGACGGCCGGCCATCTTGTTTTGCTACGCGCCACTTTATTGGGACAGGCCTATTACCTCGAGTAGGCTCTAGCCTTCCGACTTCTGATCACGTATTCTGCTGATTGTGCAGCTCAGTAGGCTCTAATATCATCTAATAATCACTGCCGTTCTGTTCCTATGAGCTCATTTCGGCGCGCTCTCTTCGAGTCCCCAGCTGACCTCCTCTGCACTTGGGATACCCCCATGCTGCGTCCAGAACGCGTCACGTCTGCGGACAAGCCTGTCTGGCTCGACTTTTCCCTTCACACCGCATGGATGAAAAATTGCTAAACAATTTAGACAGGTGTTTTGTCAGCACCCAAGTACCTTGTGGCCCCCTAGCGTACCCTGCCTCTGCCACACTGTCAGCAGCTTAGCGAGCCTCCTTGCCCATGTGGGCACTCGCGGTGCTGCGTGGAACGGACATACCACCTTCACCCTCCTGTCCATACATGCAGACAGGAGGGCGAATAAAAAATCAGCACCTTACTTCAGGATCCTCAAGTAATGAGCTGGTTGTTAAGCAAACTTTGTGACTTCAGTCGGCCTTTTGACTGCTCCAAGTTCCACGCCACCCACACGGGGAAACCGTCAGATCAAGTCTACGTTGTGGACTTGCTCTGACGGGTCCCCGCGTGGGTGGCGCGTGCCTTGTGAACTCAACAGGGCATATTACCTCGACAAACGAGCCAGTTTGGTGCCACCAAGGGCGCTCCTCATCCGTACCTTGCCCGGCTTCATTGTTTGCAGTCTCAACAGACTCAACTTGGGACCCTCGCTCAAGTAGAAACGATCTTCTCTGCGCAGATCGAGCCCCCCCCCAAATGCCATGGCAGTGCCAGCGCCTGGCTTAACGGATGACGTGACCTGGCGATCTGCCATGGTAGGTGCTGAAATTTGAAGTGCTTATTTTCACCTTGGCAAATAAATGCCACAGCTCGGTTGCGGTACGTAGTGCTACATGTAGCAAGTTAGATTAGATGGCAAATTCTTTCATTGCCAAAGTCTTGCGTTCGGGCTAACCTGTACTACATCATGCATTTGACTTTGGTGCCACCCGCTTTCGACGGATCCCCACCATGTGTGCCTCACTTTGCCCCGTTTTGAATTCGGGCCACTAGCGGGAGAGACTACGCCAGAAAATTATTTGATGTAGTTCTAATTCCACGACCGCCCGACAATCTGGCCAACATGGCTAATCGCCCATGGCTGAAAAAGAATACCCGTTTTGTGCGAGACAACACGGATCTCGAAGAGCCCGTGTCTTTGGGCCATCTGCCTTGTGGCAATGCTTCGCTACGAATTGAAGCGGAGGAACTGTGCCCTTTGGGGCGGACATCTGGCCCAGAGGGGTGATGCAACCTTGGCCCAGGGGGTAAGTTCTGATGGTATCTTCTAGCCGCCAGACACGTACACTGGACGAGTGGACTAAAAACCATACCCCAAATGTTTCATTTCACAATGCCAATGACCGTCACAAACTACCTACCCTTAGCTATGCGATAGAAAGCAACTAAGAGCTGGAATTTTACATCTCACTGCGTGATAAAACCGATCTCCATCTTCAAGGGATGGCGAGCGGGAGCAATACAAGATTGGTGGCGGTTTTCGGGCGCCCTTTAAGTAGGGGCTGTGCCCAGCGACAAACGTACCCTGTCTAGGCGTCCCTGGGCGCCGTCCCATCAGAACTCAAGGGTTGGATCTCTTTGACACCCGTCCCAAGAATGCAGCAGATCCTTGGGCCCACGTTCATACACAGCCAGTGGACAAAAAGGTCTGGCCTGCCTTGTTGATTGGCTGCCAGAAATAAGCATGGCGGCCGGAACGATGGATGGCTTGCCCAGGGCGCCTGGCGCATCCAAAGCGCCCACTCACGTTACGCTAATCAGGAATGCATTAACTGATCGTTGATCCCATGTTCATTGAAGGATGTCCGCAACAATACATTCTATTCTCAAATCTCAGATTGGGGTCTTGCACCCATGATCTTGGTGGCGAGGAAGGTTGCCAATATCCCTGCACTGGCGAATAAATTCCATCCGATCCTAGCAAGGCACCGAGACAGCTATGCCACAGAACGAATAGATTCCAGATGTTTGCCCTGGGCGAGCGCACTCTTCATGCTGGACTCACCGTAGCCAGCTAGGTGGCTCCTTGTAAAGGTGCCGAATCCTTGGATATTCTTTTGCGACGCATCACCACTGCCGTCGACAGATTGCCTGCCGCTCCCAAACGACATCGGAATCCTTGAGAACACAGCAAGGCGCGCGCTGGCCACCAGCGTCGGAACTGCAACCAGCAGTCTTCTCCCGTGCGACAATTATGCACGAGGGCACGACAGAGGCCGACGGGGTGCCCCAAGCAACCAACAGAGGCAACATCAAGGCCGACGCATTTTTCCCCCCCAGGAGACAACACGCTGTACGACCAGGGCCCCCCGCCCAACCTGGAGGCGAGAACCATTCACGAAACATCGCCCCGAGAGCGCGAGTGTCGGAGCAAGGGATACGGACAGTCACGTGCCTCCCCGCTGCCAGCAACGGCCGGAACTCCTCGCCGGGCGCCCCAGCCCGACTCTCGCCATTGGCATGGATGACAGTCCGCCGCGGCGCCTGCTTGTGATCCACAATCGCGGATGAGTCAATGGCGGATAACACCTTTGGGCCGGCGCACAGGAACGCGGCGCCAGCCCGTCCCACTTCGGCACAGAAACGCTCAGCGGCTGGCGTCGTGTCGCGTCAGCCTTGTCCTGACATTTCGGTCCACACCAAAGGCCGGGCCAACATTCCAGGAAGGCTGTTGATCAGGCGTCCTGTTGCCCTGCACCGTCCCCCGCCCCAACCGGCGCCAACAGGCGCTTGTTAGAGCACACTCCCCATGGCCGCCGAGCCGTGGAGTTCGCCGGCGCCGCCGGCGGAGGCGGCGAGCAGCTGGGAGCGCACGGAGTGCGAATACAGCACTTCGTCACCCCCGCAGCAGCAGCCCCCGGGATCCCCTGAAGGCAGGGCGAAGGTGGCCAGCGCCCTCACCGCGGCCGTGCGGAGCATGCCCGCGGGCCAGATCTGCGAGGGCCAGCCGGCCAGCCCCAAGAGTCCGGGGGAGTGCCGGCGGAAATGCGGCCAATCGGGCGCGAAGGTGGGTCGGCCGAGGGTTGACCGTCCGCGGCATTGGCAGACTTGGGCAATGGCGTGCGCATCTCGCGGCGGGATGCCCACCTTCGAGGAGGCGGATCGCTGGCGGGGCGCCTTGGTCTGCCGTGTCGTTTCGAATTTCGGTGTGGGCGCTGTTGTCGGGCTGTGTGCGCTCTTTTCCCCGTCCCGCAACGCCCCATGCCACCCATTGTGTGGCGTGGGTCCGGCACGGTTGGAAATTTAGGGTTTTTGTCCGAGTCGCTGGGCCCCGAGAGGCCCGCCCCGTCCGCGTGTGGCGTAGGTTGAGCCGTCGAGGTGGTTTGGGAGCGGGCATCTTCGCCCGTGGGGGCGATGCTGTCATGACGTGCACGAACGAGGGGTGTCGCGGCGCCCCAACTGGACTGATCTCCACAGATTGGGTTACAGCACGGTGGCCGCGGCGTCGGGGCTGGCGCTCGCCCGGATGCCCTGGCGTTCGGCTCGTCAAGGAGCCACGTCTGCCTTCTGGCAAGGACAGTGCAGATTCCCGGGTCCCCCCGTGTTGCTCGTGGTTGGATTGCCTGTGCTTCGAGATATTGGAGTGCTTGCGCTGGATCTGCACCACATCCGCAAGCATAGTTGTAGCTGTGGGGTTTACAGCTTTTGCTTCGCGGTGCGCGAAATGGCAAGTGCTGGCGGTGACCATATGATCGCTGGGCGTACAAAGGCTGGATGCAGGCGTCGATGTTTGAGATTCCTGCGCGGTTTCCCATCCCGCCTTTCGCCAGATTGGGGTTTCGCTTGGCCCGCGGCAGGGCGGAGGCTCTCTGCGGTGCTGCCGTCTGGAAATCTATTACGTCAGTGCATCTTCGCACAAGCGTCCTGACCGAGCGCCGGGGCCAATGTTCGGAATCACGCCTTCCGCATCCAGTGCCGCCAAGGCTTGAGTGGTCGAAAGAGTAGCCAGAGTCGATCGGCGCCCGTTGTACAGTCGCGCAGTCGAAGTTTTACCGTCGCCTTCAACTTTGCCACATAGCTGAGGGTTTGGGCCCATGCTTGACTGTGTTTGTGCTCGCTCGTCTCCCAGATGGACACCAACGAGCCCTTAATACCCACTGGGGAGCCCCCTCCCGTTGTCGTGGCCAAGGGGAAGAACAAGACGTACCGAGGCGTGAGGCAGAGGCCGTGGGGAAAGTGGGCTGCCGAGATAAGGGACCCCTCGAAGGGCACGAGGAGGTAACGGAAAGGCGGGGAGCTGGCGGGGACCGCCCGTGACGCGCGAAAGCTGTGCGCGGTAGGCCGCGGCGCGTGGGGGGTCCGCACGGACCGCCGTCTGTATTTTTGCGCGCCTATCGGACGTGTGAGAGCGCGTGAGTCACTGCCTGCCGCTTCCCGCTGCCTTCCCGGCGGTGTCGGGACACCGACACAGCCCCGGGGGGGTGGGGGGTGGGGGTGGGGGGGGATGGTGGGGTCTGGGAGCTGAGTGCGGGCCTTGCGGGTTGATCGACAGGTGGCTCGGCACTTTCGACACCGCCGAGGAGGCGGCCAGGGCGTACGACAGGGCCGCGAGGGAGATCCGCGGCCCCGCGGCGAGATGTAATTTTCCGCCGCGGGCGGGCGAGACGCCCCCCGTGCCCCTGCAGGCGCCCGTGGTGCCGTCGGCCCGAAGCCCGCTGCTGTCAGGAAAGGAGGAGAAGACAACGAACGGTAAGGGGCGTTCGGGGTGGCTGCTGGCATGTGCTCCTTTTCGGTGCCTGTGGCTTGGGCGAGGCGACCTCCCTGCTCCGGGACGAGATTGCGGGGTTGTGAGGGCCTGTTGCCGGTTGGGTGAAGGTTGTTTTTTTTTGCTTTAGAGGAAACATGCTATCGAAAGGAAAAGCCTCTCCTGACCGTGACTCTTTGTAGACTCTTCAATGCAGTGGAATATGCAGAAACTTGGGATTGCAATGGAAATGGAGTGCTGCACTGGATGGCCTTTGAGACATGGCGATGTGACGTTCTATACGTGCATTGTTGCAGAGGGAATTGCGCAGGAGATAAAGGAGGTAGATAAAGTCGAGGAACCAGTGGTGCAGCCGAAGACAGAGCTGCAGAAGGCAGTTGCGGGAGTGCCGGGGGTGGGAGTGCTGGGAGCGCTTGCAGATGTGATGAAGATGGGTGGCATCAGGAAGACTGGCAGGAAGCCTGGAAGGGGAGGGCGAAGGAGGCGCATGGGAGGGAGGAAGAAGAAGTCGGGTACGGCTTGAGGAGGCTATTTTTGCCTGGATGTTGGGTGATGTTGAGATGCCCCAACATGGTACTGACAATCAAAGAGAAATTTAATGCAAGCCCGCATCGAGAGGTTGCAAACCTGTACAGAAGTAAAATATGGCAGGCATTTTGAACAGTGGGCTTCTGCCGGTGATGTTCAGGGCTGGCCAATTCCGTTTCCCCCGCTGAGGTTGAACTTTCGCATGCTATTTTGCACACAGATTTCGAATCTGAAGACTTGATCCCGGAAAGTTTGCTGCAAGGGGACACTGGCGCAGTGACCGGCGTCATGATCGTTTCAAGTGCTGCGGATGTCTTCCAAGAAGACACTCCTGAGTCAATGATGGTAAGGCAACAACATGGGTGTGCTACAGTGCATTCCTGCAGGAAAGTGGCACAGCTGCAGCTGCTCAAACAGCTGCAAAGGCCATTATGTTATGTCACTCCATCTTAGTTATTGACACCCTTCTTGAGTCCGGTTCTTCTTGCATTCTCTTCCTGCTCTATTTGCGATCTGAAGCAAGGCAATCGCATCTCCTGTCCACAAGTCTTTGTCTGGAAAATCCACTGTTATCAGTTTCTTGCTGACATCCAGATGTTGTGTGTAACCCCATCAGCTGCATCCACCACACCTGGGGCAAAAGGAAGATGCTCAAGTCTCAAAGTGGCCGTCTCGTGACGCCACCAAGGTGCTGCACATCGATGCAGCGCCCCAAGGCAAGTCGCTGGACAGCCTGGCGGACTTGTGTTTGTCGCTGATGAGCATGGACATCGAGGGGTGTCAGTCGCACAAAAGTGACTTCGAAGGTTGGTACTTCAACACGTCCCCAAACAACCTGTCCCGGACGCCCCCAAGGCCACTCTCCAGCCTCAGCAAATCCATCGGAAAGAGCCCATCTTCGTTCAAGATGGCTGGCACCACGCCCCCAACGGGAACACCTCCACCGCCGCAGCAGCAGCACCAGCAACAGCTACACAGTCAGCAGCAGCAACATCAGCATCGCAACAGAGAAGATGAAGATGGACGGGGTGTGGAGCTTATTTTTGGCGCTCCGGAAGATGTGTACGTTGTGGGGCTTCAGTCTGCCTTGCGGGATCGCTATGTGTCAGACAGAGAAACGGATAAAGAAGAGGACAGCTGCAGGCTGCAGATGGCGATGGAGACACTCGAGTTGGAGGCAAACGCCACTGGCATGGGCTCGTATTCGAGGGAACGTCCGATGCAGGGCTCGCCGCATGGCAGGGAATCTGAGTGTGGGCTGGAGGGCCTTGGGAGTGAGTTTTGGCAGACGGTCATGAGGGAGGTCGATTTCTTCAAGCCGTGGGCGATGAGCCCAGGGCTGTCTTCTGGCGTGTCGGCATGAGGCTGTGGGTCTGTCCGTTATTTATCGCTTTGAGAAGAACAGTCAGATCTGAGAAGTGTGTGCTCATTATTTCAAGGGAGTTCGATGATTTGTCTCGGGGATGGACTCGAGGATGCGAGTTGGTGAGGGGCCAGATGGATATTTTAGAAAGTGTACAGAGTTTGTAGAAGCTTTAGTTGCAGAGGGCAGAAAATTCCACTGATTGAATTGTTTGGTAGTCGCGTCTGGAGTGGGTATGCACAAATAATCTGTTGCGGACGGCGAAGGGAACCCTGGATGCAGTAGGCTGTCTGGAGCGAATTTTGTTATGATGACCTGGATGACGCGACTTGGAACGATACGAAAAGAGAATTTTGTTTCATTTCTGGGAACTTTGTGTTTTGCAACTGACATCAAAGATGAATCACCTCGATAGACTGTAACTGCTTGACCGCTTGGACATGTGCCGATGTTTGACATCTAATTGGATGCACCGTGTTCCATTAAGACCTAGGCTTGGAACAGTAGGTTCGTGAACGCAAGGCTGAAGGCATGCTGTAACAAATGCTTCACCAGCTGAAATGTGCCAAGTTTGCCGACAGTTTGTGAGCTGCAAGCTTTGGCAGGGTCAAAGCACAGAGGGGACGCCATTCTGTTGTGCTGGGGGATATTGAAATCGACAGTCTGTGAAGGGGGGTGTGGCGAAGAAATCAAGCATTTTCTGCAGCTCTGTGGAGAGCTCTGAACACTGTCACAACAGCTCCAATAGATGGAGAGAGACGGTGATATCACTTCAAGCTTCCCAAGCCACTGAGAACATTACTGGCGATACCCTGGCAGTCTTTCCCCAGTGCGTGGGGTACTCCACTTGCAAACATGCTTTTCTTACCCATTCTCGTGCGCAATTCGACGCAGCTATCATTGTCACAGCATCATGCGAGTTTATTGTATTGCACGTGTATCCACCAGCAAAGATGTTCGGAATCACTAGAAAATATCAATGCCCCACTTTCTACACGACCGGAGCTGGTGGCACACCTGAGCCACCCTTGTGTGGAGATAATCGGCAACGATTGTGCATTTCGATCATCACGAATGCACAAGTGACCTCCAATCATGCCATTCAGTTTCTCCACAAAATCAAACAACACCTGGTCAGGTCAGGATGGCATCGTGCAAGTAATTCTACAGCATAGCTCCTACAGCATAGCTCATACAGCATCAAGGTCCCGCAACACGCACGCCAGCGTCAGTTTCCAGCGTACACCACACAGCCCCATCAACGTTGCATCCTCCGCCCTAGCACCTCTCCGGAGAAAGGGTGCTTCCGCAGTTCCGCCTGGCACACATTTCCTGGATCTAGGTGTTCCACATGTAGGCAGGCATGCGAATGTGGCGACCCTTTTCGTCAATCTTCTCGTAGATCACTCTCCGCCGCAAGTTGCCCCACATGTCTCTCTCGACCACATCCTTGACATGAGCCCCAGCGTACAATTCCCTTTGTGCACAGCACAGATGCGGTCAAGCCATGCAAACTGGATGCCGAACCTCCCAGCAGCACGGTAAGGACATGCCCCACAATCAGTGCAGGGCGATCTGTTTGTTGACACTTCTGCGAGATCCTGTTTGAGCACATTTGTCAATGCACAACAAGCAATGCCCTGGCAGACGCAATGATGGGCAGAACTTCAGAAACAGCGTCAATTGCAGAGCAGTGTTATGTTCTCTTACAACGACTGAAGAAGACTATTACTGACCACGTCCGCACTGTGGAGGAAATAACTGGGAATGTGCATGCGAGCATGCCTGTCACTCCCAGTCATACACAAAGAACAGGAGCAGACAGCTGCCGTGATCGACTAGGCAACAAGTCACTCATCCCTTGAATGCAGGGAGCTCTGTGGTCGCAGCACAGGCACAAGAGAGTACTTCCCATCCGTACTTGTAAGCAGCCCTTGATCTCGTGTTGATCTCATCAACTTCAGTTTGCGGCCGTCGTTGCTCACACAGAGGGGCATCAGCATAGGCCCAGATCCACCTGCCCACCCCAGTGACGCCAATCGTCTCATATTTGCCTGCTCACACACACACACACACACACAATCAGCCCGCTATTCTTGCCTCTAGACCATTACATGCCGACAAGGGACGCTTCACCCCATACGAACACTCTTGTTTCAGACGAATGTGCCACACTGGGCTTAAGACACAGCTAAAATCATCCAAGAACAGCAAAACCAGACATTACCTCTCACAACAACATCTCGTTCAAGCTCCAAGAAGGCTCTGGGAATCATGTTTGTGCTCATGCGAATAAAAAAGCATCCAGTGCAGGGTTACCTATGTAGTCCAGCAGGTTGGCGGTGCTGATGTACAGCTCCTTGGCGGGGTTCACATTGAGCGAGAAACAGGACTTCACCCTGCCATACACAGCAAACTTAGAATCTGGAGAGTTTGAAGCAACAAGTTGGTGAAATACTCAATGCGCAATGAGCAGCTGGAACACAGCCATAACTCGCCCTGTTGGTGATGGCACCCGCATCCAAATTTGCATCATGGGACGCCAGTGGCGAAGAAACTGCTGTCCACTCTGCCCGCAAGCCCCCACCCACCCCCTCACCAGCCCCCATCCCCACCCGCACCCGCACCCGCACCCGCACCCGCACCCGCACCCGCACCCGCACCCGCACCCGCACCCGCACCCGCACCCACACCCGCACCCGCACCCGCACCCGCACCCGCACCCCTCAGAAAACCTGGCGATCCCAGGCACACTTCATGTTGCTTTAATATGGGCCATTTTGTCCCCTATCCGCGTGATGAGATGCCAGGTTGTGGACACATGGGAATCTGGAAGCACTAGGAGGAAAGTTGTCTTTTATGTGAACTTCCAGTGAGTCAAAAGCACAATTCATTGATTTCTGTTCAGACACTGCACAACTCAATGTTGGGGTTGCCAAACCCCTGTGACACCGGCTCCTTCAACAGGACCAAGAATAGTCCACTCACCTCATCGATTTGAGGTCCCGACCAGCTTCATCAAAGAACTTTTTGAGACGTTCAGCGTATATGATGAGTGGATGGGCTCGTGTAAGCACTTTCTTGGCCTGCCTTGAGTTCAAATACATGTCCACCTTGGGGGCAAACTCAAGGACTGTCCCATTTGTTTCCTCAGTCACAAAATACAACCATCCTACTTTGCCTCGGAGCTTCATGTGCCAAGCACCTGAAACCACATATAAAAGAAGCAAAGTCTCAGCCCGTATGCTCTCTCAGGACAATCTTCTTCAGTTGAAAAGACTTCAAGTCTCCAAGCCTGGATGAGGAGAAAGCCTTATTGCACAGAAAAGCACAGGCTGCTGCCGGGGACACAAGGGTACCACAAGGGTATCAGCTTCTGGTGCCATTCTGTGGACACACAGTGTAGCAATATCACACAGCAGGCCACCAGAGCCAAGAATACACAGCGCAACAGCGACTTGAGCAAGTCATTGTCTCAACACATTTTGCAGATACAGTTTGCAATGGAGTATGACAGCTTCTACCACTTCAGGTCACCTGCAGGATGCCAACTGGTGCTGGGCTATACACACAGTGCGAATGTCTATTGTCTATTTTTGCTGCAGCTGAGGTAGACAACAGTGGCCCAGTTCAAAGCGTGTTTTATACTATGTGGGGATCTATTCAAAGATATATTAGCAGGGGTTGTCGGCAAGACACACTCTGGTGTTGGCACTCCATGCATGGTGAATAACAACAACAAGAGCAGCATACTCTTGGGCGGTTGTGCTCTCACCAATGTGCCCCTCTTCTGTCCATGATGGGTTGGACTTGTACAGGACGAAGTGGCGCAGAGGGTACAGGGCGTGAAATGCAACGAAACTGCAGAAGAACAATAATACAAATCGCCGATACCACACTGTCCTCCTGCCACTTGCTTTCTAACCACAACAAACGAATTAGAACCGTTAATCACAAACCGATGAGAACATTTTCTACTGTCCGATGTGGATTTCAACGATTTGCCAAAGGCACCACCAGCCCCAGCAAGCTTGCTATGTCATCACTCTTGCCTAACTCTTTTATGAGGCACAATCTTTGCTCACAACTTAATTTGAGACTGGGGATTCTGTAGAACGGTGCGTTGGGAAACTGTTGAAGTTTGTATGGGTAGATTCTGTACTCCAATCCATTCTTCGCCTTGCAGCATCTGGTGTATGATTCTGGTGGTCCCAGACAGGAGATCAAGAGATCTCTTGCTGCCATACTGGACAGTGATATGTGCCATTGAGATGTGTTGATGTTGTGGGTAAGCTCGTTCTCTACTACAGTGGCATTTAAACCAGATCCATACCTGTCTGTATTGCTTGGCTCCTCCATTCTTCTCATTCATTTCACTATCCTCGTCCTTTGAGGATGCATCAGGAGGGAGCAGTGGTGAAGGTGCACCCGTGGCATCTGCTACTATAGCTGCTGGCAAGTGTGCTGGAATGAACAGCACCAATGAGGTGATCATTGCCAATGGGAAGACACCAATGTTAAATCTGAACAGGGCACAGCTTCGGTTACTCAAAACACAACGAAACCGCTATATAAGCCAGGTGCATAAATACGGCATGATTATCACCATGCCTTAAAGGCTGGGAAAATGTCACAACTTTGTGAAACTGCGAACCGCCACTGTGAATCCAAGCGCTGTAGCAAAATACAAGGGTGGCCTTTGCTAACTGCTTCCTGTTGCTGGGACACAAGAACAGGTAGCTTACTGCAGCAATTCATGCCATTTGCAGCAATTCCTCCCATTTCAAACATCATGTTCCCTGCACAGCATTTTATTGACCCATTGGGAATTTCCACAACTGACAACGCATCCCACACTTTGTGTGGCACTGCAAAGACTGTGTTTCTTGTCAAGAAGCTGAGGCGGAAAACACAGCCGGGTGTCAGCGTCTGCACAACATGTCTCAATTTTCGTAATTCCTTACTACATCTACACTTCCACAGAAAAAATAAAACAGTACAGAGGGCACAAGGGTAAAATTCTAATCTCTCCTTGATACCCAGAACTGTGCAGCGACCCCCACTTGGCGCGGCAGACAAGAAAGGTTCACTCCCATACACTTTCGCATATCTTGCAGAACAAAAAGTTGACACCCATAAGTTCTCGCGTATTCAACACTGCGAGTTTGTTTGCCCCCTGCAAATTTCCTCCCACGAAATGTACGGCAGGGGGTTCGCAGCGAACGCAAAGGGCTCTGACACACAACGGAACATTGTCGCCATTCGGCACAGTGGAACAGAAGGCGAATGAACACAGGGATGCTTCCTGGAATCGCCTGCGGTCTCCGCATTCGACTGGGAGATGGACACTTCATGCACCATTACGTACGAAGTGCTCAGAGTTTACAGTACTCGAGGCTGCTTCCCCGCTGAGTGTGGCCTGCAGAGGTCCACCTGCTGTATCTGTACTTCCCGCGATACGGCCACGCCCACTGGCGTTTCGTTGAAGTGTGGCCTGCGGAGCCACTCTTGCCTTATCTCTGCATTCAGCAACACGCGATATGGCCTCGCGGAGAGTATATTGGTCCCGCTGTCTTCCGTGAGGATCCTTTCTTCCGCTGACAAGGCCAACGCTGGTGTGTGGGTCAGTGGTTTTAGGGATTAGGGTGTCCGAAGCGAGAGCGGATCTTTGCTGAAAACAGGAAAAGACAGAGGGGCTAATTACATGTCTGGCTTGCAAATTTGACACCACCGCTCTGTCTGGGACGTCTGGGACCTTCTGGGGGGCTGGGGAACACGGCCTCAACAGCACGGCTCGTGAACAACTGCTCTAACGCACGGTTTGCCCACCCCAACAGGTGAGTTTGCCTGCAAGGGCGATTCGAAGAAAACATAGATCTAGACGCTGAAGAGGAGCTAATCGCGTTGGCCACCGGGCAGTGTTGTCATGAACTTGTGACGACAGCGATGTGGACGTCTGCTAAGGGACGTATGCAGAGCTGTGCGCAGCCGCTGGCAGTCGCCGTGGCGATGCACTTGTGCCAGCTCGATGGCTGGTGTGTAGCCGCTTGGCAGGAGTGCAGCGGCTCAGCATCGAGGCATCGTACCATGGAGAACGCATAATAGCCCTTGCAAGGATGGTATTGTGCGGTCCAAGAATATGGCTGAATGGTGCCAACATTTGTGCGCAGAAGTAGGCAAAGCTAGCAACATATTCTGCAACCCAACGGGGACTCATAACACGACCTTCTTGTCTTGCTATGCACTGGCGCCTGACCACACTGGCCAGACCCTATTTCTTCTGTGCTCTTTGTTCCAGGGGATTGCGCCTTGGTAAGACGTCCTACTCATTGGCACGTGTGTTTGTGTGTGGGTAATTTCCACGATCATACATTAGAACACAATCAACCTGGGGCTCCTGCTGCAGCACTGTTGCAGAAAAGCATGCATTGACATGCCTTGATGTCAATGCAATGAACAAGTTGACATTCTACATTCTAGTACTGACATCAATGCAGCCCATATTGCACTCCCGGTCTGTGGTGAAGTTAATTTGCCTAGGTGTGCGTTGCCAGGGCAGGGCAACCATTTGCCCTGCAGGCACACCATTTTATTGTGGCTGCAGGCACTGCTGCAACCAGAATGTAGCACCACGTCACTGCAAGGGACTGAGATGTGCAGCATCTGCATTCCACTTACAAGCCAGTTGAAAGATGCTTGGGACTCACATGAATTTGTTGGAGATGTTGAAGACCAGTGCAGCAGGGAACCCCAGCAAATATCTTGTTGGCCTATAGAATAGCAGGAAGGAGATCTGCAACGTACAGCACCACACAGCAGGATGTCAGTGTTGGGAAGGCATCATCTTGAAGAATGACCAACTCAACTGAGATAACCACATTGTACTGCAGTCCCATTGCCTGCAGTCAGCACTGAAAGTCATCGCACAGATGGAACACAAACGCACGAACAAGCACAACAAACAGCACATTCTGACGTGGGATCATCCTGTAGTTGCACTGCTGCATCGAGTACATGTGTACAGGTGGGTGACAAGCACCTGATTCCACCAGCACTGGAACAACTGTTACAAATCCACTGTGCCAGTGCACAGTTACTTCAGAAACCGCTAATGTGCCTGCAAATAGTAAGAGTTGATTTTGCTTGTGCCACAGGCTGGGAACCTTCAACTGCACTAAACCGTTGGAGATAAAAGCAGGCAGCCCAAAGGGACAAAGGGGTCATGAGTACATAGCAGCATTTATTGGTACATGCATTTATTTATACACCGCAGCATAGCAGGCTTAGAAGCAGCCCTGCAGTTGTGACTCACCACCAAGTCAAACATCACGCCTGTCTCGGCAATGAACCAGGGAAACCACCAAGCCTCCAACAGCGGGCCACCTCCCGTGAACCAGTCCTTCAATGGCTGGGCTCGAAACAACCAGTCGGAGTTCAATTTCGCAATCCCTCCAAAGAAGTAGGGTACACAGAAGATGAGCCTGAATATCAGAAGATTCCAGAAGGGAATCGTGATTGGTGCATTTTTGGGGCGTTGGCGGAAGAACAAGATGCTATCCACGGAGAGCCATTGATTCCAGTTGACAAAGATGGCAAGGAAGCAGATGTGGCACATCAGGACATAATGGTTGTTGAAGTACGAATGGCAGTGGTGGAATATGATGGCGAAGTTGATGTAGAGGACCACTGCCGTGATTCTTGTCAAGAGCCCCACACAAAGGAAGAGACTGGCAACAACTGAAATCAGGAGCATGGCATTGCCAACAGCTGGCGACACTGGTTTGATCCACCCCACTCCAGGGTAGGGCAGCGTGTATGCAGTACCCTGGGGAAGCACACAGTGCACAACTGCACGTGTCAGCACCTCTCCACAAAATGCCTTGTCGGCACGCTCCTGGAGAAGGAAATCGGGTTCGTTCATTGGCACACTGCCACCTGCATTTTCCGGGTTTTCCAGCGATGGTTCTCCACAGCCCAAAGGGCATATCAGCCGTGGCCATGTGGGTGAATACCAAGGGCAGAACATCTTGGCAACAAACACACTTCTGACGAAGACAAATTCCAAAGGATTTCACAACCGTTTCCTTTGACTCCAGCCGTGCGTCCATCGCTGCCGGCCACGAATCAAAACCGTCGCCGTCTCCACGCGCGCACACCACCATATCGTGCGATGCTGGTCTCCTTCGCTGTGGTGAGTTTCGAGGCTGTGGACACGCTGGGAGATCCAATGGCACGGGTCGGAATCACTTTCCACTCAGCACTGAAGCAGTCCCGTTCATAACAGCAGTGGCAGCTGCGAAATCACGCGGAGACACACAGCCCGGCGTGAGTGGCCCAAAGCGCTGGTTCCCTTCCCGAATCCCAGAATTGGTTCAGCACGGCGTCACTCCGATGAGGACGATGAGCGTTCATCGTGCGTTCGACACCGCGCACAGGGATCCCCCGCCCCCCCTTGCCAGATCCCCCGACCAATTGCCGGGCGCCAACAGGCCCGCACCTGGAAATGGTCGAACATGTTCCACCACTTGGTGAATTGCGTGAACATCACGAACGAGTAGAGGACACGGAAGAGGCACAGGGTGGAGGCGTGCACGGGGCGGTCCAGCCATTCGAACAGGCGGTCGGCTCGATCGGACCAGCTCGGGCTCGCCGGCTTCGCCGGGACCCGTCCTCCCAGGAGAGCATCGCTCTCCTTCAGCCCCTCCGGATCGGGGGACTTCTCTTTGCCCGGGCCGCGAGGGCGGGTATACGCGCCCCCCGTGTCCATGGATCCGAAACCTTGTGCTTCAAATTGGGCGTCAGGCCCTCCTTCAAAGGCGCTGTTAGCCGGGGCGCAGGGGGTACCCGCAGGCAGGCGCGGTCACAGCAGCAGGTGGCGCTCCAGGAGGGACGTCCACGCCTTTGGAGGAGGGGCCCACCCAGGCCCGAGAAGCCCGAGAACTTCGGTCGCAGTCAAGCGATGGGACACTCGCAAGCTGGAGGCCCAGGCGGCGGCACGCATGGCTGCCATGCAGAATTTGATGATGACAAAGGGTGAGACAAAGGGATGCGTCCCGTCAAACGAGTGCGACGGGTCTCAAACGGATGTTAGTGAGGGCGGTTGATGCCCCGAGTGTCGTCACAGATCCGGTGAAGATGCGATTGGTTGTGGCCATCGGACCAGGGATCAGCCACACTGTGTGACAAGAGTGGGGTGTGGTGTAGCGCGGTGCACCGGATAGCCACCTTCAATCCCTGAATGATGCGCAGGCCTCACTGCGGCTGCTCGGCTGCGGTGATGCGCCTCTGGGAAAGAGGCGGTGAGGTCTCTGCTGCTGGGGTTTCAAAGGCGCGTGGAGTTCGGGCTGGGGAACGGAATTGACGGGCCTCCAACTGAAACGGAATATTCCGTTTCATTAATGAAACGGCGGATGGGCGGCAACGGGGCTCAAAGAACGCGGACCGCCAGACATCCACGGACCGCTGGCAGCTGATTAGACCCGTGGGGAGGATGGATGCAGTTTTCTCCAACTCCAGTTTGGTTCCCCGCGGCTCAGCGCACGAGATCGAAAGCCCAAGTCCGGACAGGTGTTTGAGCAGATAGGCATGCGCGCAAGTCCTGGTGCGATGCGCGAAGCACGCCCTAGCGTCCGGCAGCCATGCGCATTGCCTGACACGCCGAGACTGGCCCAGGGGTCGACTGGCGGAAGGCGTGTTCAACACGTCCGCGAAGCAACTGTGCATGCAGGGCTTTCTGGCCAGGAAGCTCCCCATGGGAGGCGGCACAGGGGACTTTCCGCTGCGCCGTTTGCCCGCGTGGCCCAGACGACGACGGTGCCCAAGGGCCGCCCCATGAGCTGTTGGACAGCAGGACTCGGTATCGCCCAGAGGCCCTTTCCGCGTCGGAAGGCCGACCGACTCGCTCTCTTTCGCCTTTGGTGGCGACGAGTAGTGCGTGTGTGCTCACTCGCTTACGTGCTCAACATACAGTACCGGCCAATACGCCAATTGTGCCCTAACCCGTTTGGTGTTCCGCGGGGTGTGGCGTTGAACCTCGTACCACCGCGGGAATGGCGTCCAAACGGCGATTCTCCTGGCAATGAGCCAGTCACGCAAGGAAATGGACGCTCGCCCGATCGAGCCGAAATGGGTGGCGAAGATGCACCCGCAATGGTGGACTGTTACTGCGGCATGTACCCAACGAACGGGGCACGATCCCCGTGCATGCACAGGAAAACGCAAGTGTGGCCCCGAAACAAGTGTGTGTTCGTCACAAGCAAAGCCGCACGTACGTATATAGTCCAGCCATTGGGTGCGGCACCAATACGGTATCCGTCTCAGTCATACCCAAAAGGTCACGTCAAATCTTGCACAGCATCGTAATACATTGTTCCTGGGTGCGCAACCCTCACCTTAGTCTACGAACAGTTCCAGCTTATGCACTACTCTGCGCTGCCCTGTGTACCGAACACGTCTTAGTCCTTGGGTCCGGCCCCGGGCCCCAAAGTACGAGCTTCGCCCACTAATGTACTAGCATGAGTTACCCAAGGCTCTAACCACGTCCCAGCCCTTGGGTGCGCCACCCGACCTCCAAAGTACAGGCTTCAACCGCTAACATAAAGTACAGGCTTCAACCGCTAACATACTAGCCTGCATTACCCAGCCATCCCCACCATACCGCCGGTATCTCACAGGTGCTCGGAATCTGACATGCCACTCAAAATGCACACCCATCAGTCATATCGCAAGGCTGGCCGCCAGTTCCCCGCGCTGGGGCCCAGCATGTGGTGCGGCACCCGTAGTAGCTAAACGTCATAAGGTATTGGAAAATGCATGGGTGCAGCACCCATAGTACTCTGGCCAACTAAAGTACTCGGAAATTGGCATCTGGCGCACCCACGCCCATGCTTCCACCAGCACGCTCTGCCACCAGTCATCACAACACGCCTCGGTCCATCACAGCGTTTGGCAGTCTTCATCATTGATCCTCAAAATGGCACGTCCATCAGTCAGTCTTCTGGCACATCATCAAAGCCGGACGGCACGCCATCTGACGCATCTTCAAGTGTGGCATGTTATATCGGCAATCATCCAGCATGTCTTCAAGAATAGTACGGCCACGACCCAGCTCCATATGGATGCATCAACGGGCTCATCATCTCATTAACGGCTCGAAATTGGCACCGCTCATCTTCAAGGCTACGGCACCTCGTCTCCACTCATCAAGGCATTGGGTCCGGCACATCTTCCGTAGTCAACATGGTAGCCTCGCGGCTCATCTTCAGGGCCACAATATCTCATTATGTTCTGCATTCCCTGCATATTCAGACCATGTCCATACCGTGTATTGACTACTCACGTAGTCGTGATATCCAAGCCGTACCAGTACTATTGACCATCAGATCGTAATGAGATTTTAATGACCAGGTACCCGGTTCTGGAGTTATTTAGAAAATCGCCACACAGGTCGCTGGAGGCCATTCACTCGCCAGACAATAGTTTGCGTGTCCTATTGACTACAACAACGACTGCTGTGCTGATCGGTGTACTGCCAACTTTTATCAAACGGATGGTGCTAATGCCCTAGTCTACCCACGAACAGTTCCTTTTGACAGGCGCCGCATAAAGGGTTGGGCTCACGGGAAGGGGTGGCAATTCGTTGGCCTAACATACAGTCAGCGCATTTCTGATCAGGAAGCTGCGGGCGAGCACAGGCGATGCCACGTTTGTTGATGGTCCTTGGGCAAGCTTGCGCCTGGTGGCTCATGAACTGTGTTCAAGTACGGTTAAGGCAGCAGTGCACTCCAATCGCACTTTCATGGAGAGTCGATGCTTAGTTTTAAATGGTTAGCCTTGGCGGCCGTCCAACAGGTGGGCAGGCAGGCTCCACCATTAAGGAGAGCACACCGAACATGCTTTCCCTTGCTTTGCTCCCCCCCGCTCTTTGGTTTAACGTGGTTTCGAATTTGAATTCATTCAAATACAAGGTAATGGTGCGAAAGCCCAACCAAGACCCTGCCGTATCTGTTTCTACGGTTTAATCGCGAATTTAAGGACAAGCTAAATTTGCCCGCTTGTGTCCCAGAACGGGTTGCTGGAACCCCAAAATTTTTTGGTTTGTGGAACAATCTGCGAAGCTAAAACGGCTTGTGATAGCCAGTTGGGATATGGACAGTAATGAAAACCCAATAAACGGGCTGGAGATACGAGCTGATAACAGAAGGGTTGAAATCACGCCGCAAACTGGCTGTCAGAACACTTGTAACCCCCTGTGCACTCTTCTTTCCCTCGTCACGGCGACTCGTACGTCCGTATTGTTTAACTGGCCGGACGTTTTTGTTGCTCTTTCCTGGTCAGTCACAGCTTCTCGATTCTCAGGTATTGGCGGTCCGTGGTTTGAACAAATTGAAAACCACAGCAACGGGGTTTGCTGAAACGGGCTGCGAACGCCCCACACGCGATGCGGAAACGAACGCGGACATTAAGTGTGGAAACGGGTGCAGGAAACGTTCTTGAAATACATAAAAATTGACTGCCGGAGATGAATTCCTCATCTATCCAGCAGAAGCACGGCAATAAGTTATCCCGCTTCAGTATCTGCGTCAATGACCAGCTCGTCTTCATGAACTCGTCTAGTATTGAGCTCTTTCAAGATGTTTTTCAGATATCCGGTATCAGAGGTTGTGCTACAAGCTCATGCAGCAGTTCAAAGGCTTAACGGGCGCTGGAACTTTCCTTGCACTTGTGACGACGCAATCTGGAGCTGTTGGTTGTCTGCTGCAGGTGGCAATAGGAAGTCTGCAACAACATTTGCTGAAATTGTCTAATTCATCTCAAATATGCTCTGAAGGCGTTGCACAGCCCAGCGCCCTTTCGAGTGTTGGATACACTCTAGGCCGCCGGCCTGACGCTTTTGGACGGAATCCATCCAAAAGCGTCAGACCGGCGGGCTTGCAGGTTGGTGGAGGTTTCATTCGGCAACCACGCGCATTGTGGCCAGCTGCCATTCTCGAGTCGATTCTGGCCATGCTGCAAATTTGAACGCGACAGGATAAAGGGAATGGCCATACATGCTTGGAACGCCACGGTGCGCGAGAAAAGGTGGAACAATTTGTGATGGAGGGGACGCGACTGTAGGGAGAAGCAATGGCGGTGTTGTTCTCTCCATTCTCTCGAATACAAACGCCAATGTGCAGACTTTTCCAGCGAACGGTTCATCGTTCTGCAAGAGCGCACATAAAGATCACCGACCCCACTGCTCTTCAGGATCCACCAAGGCGGATCTTGATGGCCTGTGCTGTAGGCATATAGGAATGCAGATGACTGTAGAATCGTCAAGGCATCGGGACGTGCAACAACGATCGTGCTGCAAGTGGTCTATGCCTTCGCCAATTTCTGAGGAGGGGACGAGAGAAGCACTCTGGGCGTGGTCTTCCTCTTCCTGGACGGCAACTGGCACAACCCCCAACACTCAGAAATGACGGTCAAGCCGCGCAGCAGTTTCCCAGTTGAAAACGTGGGCATCGCCGTTGTCGCCTGTAACAAATGAGCATCAGGACACGCCAAAAACGCAGTCCACTGAAGCTATCGCACCTCGGATGTGCCATCCACACCTACCGCGTCCCAGACTTCGCTTCTGTGCTCTTGAAGATCCCAGACCAGTTCTAGGCCTTGACAGGGCTCCGAAACGTCATGCAGTGGCACAGACTTCTCAGCACCGCGGATGAACACGGCCATCTGCACATTGAAACTACACTGTCAGCAGAGATTGGATTGCACTGTTGGCACGTGTTCCCACATTCCACAGTTATCTAGCCCATAGGACACCCAAAAAAACAGCGACCACAAATTTTTAAGTCCTGGAAAAGGGCTGAAGAGCAGAGCAATGCATGTGTGCCAATAAGCGAAGGATTTATGTCCTACTTCCTCCGTCCAAGAATAATTGTCCTCTATGTCTATGGGGCACGACTTCTCCATTGTACTTACATCAGTTTTCAATGAAATTTCTCCCAAAGTTGTGTTTGTAAGTCTGGAGCATACTAACGAAATTTCAAGTAAACTCACTAAGTATTCAGGATTTGGCAGTTCTTTGTACCAGCGGTCTTTTACCTAGTGAACCTCGGTATTTGGGGTCAAAAATGACCAAAATTTTCCTTTCCCCTAATGCTCAAATGGCTCGTGTCTCATTTTCTATTCTTGAAAATTGGTAGTTAAGGGTTTTGCAACCTAATTCTTCCGTTTCTAGAACTTGTTTTGAATTTTGAGGCAGTCCTTGTAACGAATTCTGTCTTTTAAATAGAGGACAATTAATATTGGACAGAGGAAGTATAAAGGAACACCGCTGGATTAAGGTTGCCAGGATCGTCGTGTCTCTCCAGGCTCTCAGTCAGCGTCTCACGTTCCCATCGCATTCTGGTGCCCGGTCCTCAGTGACATGAGCAAAATTTTGCTGTCAATAAACTGGAGTGGTCACCTGAGATGCAGAGCCCACATCCTGCGTCTGTTGAAACTCTTCGACCTGCAGCGCCTCTGCCTCGTTGATGGCATGGCCAATCCCCTCGAAGGTGACAGAATAGCCAAACTGGTCTGCCAATTTTTGCCCCCAGTCCTCAAATTCTGCACGGGTCCACTCGAAACGGTGGTCTGAGCAGCGCATCGGGGTCCCATCACGTCCTGGCGGCCCGCCTTGACAGCCACCAAGCTCCCGAAGTACAGCATTGTACTCCCAATTCGGAGTGCTTGCCACAAATAATCTGGGCTTCAGGCTGCCCAGGATGGCAGACCCTACGCAGCTGACGGGCAGTACATACAAGTCAACCAGCGTCCTTTCCAACAACACAGATTGTCCAACCAAAAATAATGTGTGCAAGTGCGGATGCAGCACCATATGCAGGGTGAATCCAACAGCTTCAACGTTGAAGCCCCGTACGGTTAACCGTACTTAAATTGATTGGCCTGGTCTATGGCCACAGATAGGGTTACGTTCCTTTGCCTACTGGAGACCTGCGTGGCAAGGGCTGCATCAAAATGGTCTGTACGCCTTGGTGAAGCATCAACAACGTACAAACATAAAGACCTCTGGTCCTGGCAAGCGCATGCAGCCACTGCGCGAACGATGCTTCTGCCATTCAAGCTTCTGTAGCAATGTACAACTCTATTCTGAACCACCGGAAATTTGTGCCCCAAAGCATGGTTCAGAGGCATCCAACACCCCACAACGCACTCTCGCCATGCCCCTGATATTTGGCACCATGACCTTCCAAGAGACCCAGCACAGGGTTATTGGGCTGTTACCGTAGAGGTTCTGTATCCAGGTGCTCCACAACTTCAATCATGGCCACTGCATCAATCCCCAAGAGGGCTCCCCAAGTCTCAGGATCGCTCATCCCAGGCTGCAGGACATTCCCAAAGAACAGCTTCACATCCAGCTGGCTGCCATTTTGGTCTCCGGACACCTCAGCTTCCCCACTGCCATCATTCATCTGCATTTCACGGAGCGCCTTTTTCACCCTTGCTGGGGATCTCAGCTTGTCTTTGGAAACATCAATGCCCACAAGCTGCCGAACGGTTCCAAACTGGGCATGTCCAAGCAGAGTCTCTAGGAGGCGGCCCTCACCGCAACCTTTGCAACAGTAATAAGAAGTGACAGCTTCAGATGATTCTGCTGCAAGGGTAATATTCTGTCCAATTGGGAATGGAGATCTGGCAAAAAATCTTGTTCACATTCTGCTCATGCCCAAGATTCAAAGCACCCACAGGAGAAGCAGCAGCAATGCAGGTTCAGGCCTGTTCATGCAGAGAGCAGCACTGCCGCCATTTACAGCATTTAAGCATACACAAGAACTTCAAATGCGAGAGCATTGTTTATGTTTACGTCAATGCAGGAACAGGAATTCGAACCCATAACATACCTAGGTCCAACAATCTTGTTGGTTGAATTTGCAGGAGACAATCTGCAGCACGGGAGTACCGCTGCTGGCCTAGTGGCGGTGAGAAAATCTTGACCTGCTGGGATTCACCATTGGGCACTTTGGCAGCAAGCAGCTCAACTTCCAACGTCAAAGGCACACTTTCAAACTTATTCAATGGGTCAGTGCCCTCCAAGCTTGAATCCTTCCTGTCACATCTCATAGCAATCAGCAAACTACAGCTTTGAAACCAGACAGGCCAACAAGGGTCTGTTTCGAAAGTTTTGAAGTACATTTCTCAATACAACACAATACCTTGCATCCAGTACCACCATCTATCACACAAGCTGATATGCACCAAACTCCCTTAGTATACACTGCCTTTTTCCTTTGGGGGTTGCATCCATAAGTACCATCCCCCTGATGCATATCAAAACCTTGTGACATTGACAGAAGAAGTTCTCAAATTGCGCTGTTTCAATTCCATTCTGTGAAGGCAGTCGCAGGGTATCCCCAATTTTGTTGCCACAAAATTCAGCACAATGACAAAGTTGCCAGTAGCAGATTATGGAGTAGGCAGTTCACCATCAGTACATAACCCATACCTCATGCGCCCTCTCCCTCCAAATTGCAGATGCTTGACCAGATAATCCATCTCTTCACAAACTACCCCAGAGCCAACCTCAAACTTGAAGCCTTGTTGAAATTCAATAATGACCTCACCATTCTCTCCAGCACTTGATTCAGTGCCTTCCGTTCCTTGTGGCTTGGTAGAGAGGCAATAGCTCACCTAACACAATAAATTGTGGCAATCATCTGACCACATGTACCTGGATGAATAAGGTACCAAATGTTCCAACCCCTCTATCACTTGAGGGGCCAAGCGCACACAAACTTTCACAGACACCAATCAGATCGCAACAGCAGAATGGCTGCATAGTGGAAACCACTGCTCTCTTGGCCATGCAATGGCAATTTTTGAAGCTGAGGGCCCATTTGGACATCTACCAGCAATGGATGGAGACAACCCACTTTCAGGGTTCATAATCCATGCACTTCAACTTGTATTGTGACTGACTGCAACAACTACCCCCCTCTTGGCAAAAGCAATCCAGAGATTTGGCATTCAGCCCAATTTGAGCATCAACATCACAAGCAGTTAAGTCCAGACAATCCTCACTGCCATCCCATGCAATAATGTGCAGTACCTCGATGCAGCTGAAATTGTGCTCCAGCAACGCAGCACACATAACATATGCATATGCATCGAGAGCCATCATAAGAATGACTGAGTAGTGTTGTTATTCATGCGATGCTGAATGTGTCACTTCAAGGGCCCTTTGGTCCCCTGTGTGCTTGCCCACAAGGGTTCTTTGTCTATTGCTGTACTGGAGGATTGAAAGGATAGATGAGGCTTGATGGAGGAGAAATCTGTGATGGGCATCATCGTGGTCCACAGTATGTCAAGCTGCAATTCAAAGATATTTGTGTCAGCACCCTTTAGCATGTTGAATTGAGAAAACTTCAAGAATCACATACACCAGTGAGGATTATATGCGGATCATGGTTCGATATCACTCCACTCCCCATCTTTTTAGCATTGCACCAACATCATTGTCGGGAATTGTCCCACAGAGAATCTACTTTGTCTCACAGAGAATATACTGCCAGGATACCAGAGCCACTGACCTCCACCTCCATGCCAGGGACAACTGCAGGGCTGTCGTCACCACCTTTCACCACAATGTGCACAGCTGAGTTGCCACTGTCCTTTTTGATGCCGCCCTGTTTTCCAGTGCCACACCCCAGCACTTCCACGATGGCAGACTGCAGCAGGTGTAGCAGTCTGAGAGCAGCATTTTGGCGGGCACATTCCTCATTTCTGTGCCAGGTCAAGACAGCAGGTACTCAGTTTGTCACCACAATGAAATGTTTGGCACCAAGCACCCATGCTTCAATGTCAATCGTCAGGACAGGTCGATGAGCATTCAATCGATGCACATCTGACAAGTGGGCGAATGAGACACTGGAGAGCAGGAGGCCAGCTGGCACACGCAAGAAATGGGCCCTACATGCAAGGACCTGAGGCCCCCTCCAGGGATTTTCCAGTAGGTGAAGTTACACTTGCAACCCACTCCACTTGGCCAGGGTCATCGTCTGCACTTGAACATTTGTAAACTGGTTTCCCGACTTTCATGTGAGTACAATATCCCTCCAGCAGAGATGTCGGAGACGCCCCACGCCACTTTTTCACATTCCTGATGGATGCACACACCATTGGTTAGCATTTGGCCACAGGCACTTTCTTTTCTTTCACTTGTGTCTGCTTTGGGACACCATCTGAATATTATTTGGACTGAGTATTTTTGCTGGACGACATCAGAACAGGTTGTTGCAGCCCAAAATTGCTTCTTGCTTCAGGGTTGCTTCTTACCCACTGGGGAGAATTCATTGTTTCTACAATCAAAGGCTCGCAGGGGAATTCCACACACAGCACAACAAATTGCTTGCCATTTTACGTGTCGCAAAAACAGTTACCCAGGCAAAGCATTGCAGTACAAGGCAAGAGTTCAACAGCAGCTGTGTGCAGTGCAGGAATGCTGTATATTGTGATCAATTGGCACATTCTGTATGTGTGGAACACAAGGTGTGTCTGTGTTTGATTTGGGCACAATTTAACGTGTTGTGTGCTGACAAGAACAGCAAATACAGCAATGTCCAAGACAATACCTGAGTGCATGTGGTAGTTTGGCAATAGTGCGGCTCATTTGCATACGTGTATGCACAACTTCTGGACAGTTCCAAGACATCCCCAGCCAGAAGTTCTGCAAAGTGTAGTCCCTCCACTTCATCCAGATCTGTCCATTCTTGCTCTGCAGTTGCACCACTGGAAAGGTGAAATTGGCCATGCAATACGCACACTTGGTACCGGAAGTCTGTATCAATGCTCAAACAGCATGGCAGGCTGTCTGCAAAAGCAGGCTGATTGCCAGTACTTTTGGACGTCTGCACATGCATGGGGTGTCTCCTGTAGT
This sequence comes from Ostreobium quekettii, assembly GCA_905146915.1. Taxonomy (NCBI): domain Eukaryota; kingdom Viridiplantae; phylum Chlorophyta; class Ulvophyceae; order Bryopsidales; family Ostreobiaceae; genus Ostreobium; species Ostreobium quekettii. The sequence goes on along the minus strand of CAJHUC010000685.1, from coordinate 18,112 downwards.
TGTTTGATATTTATGCAAAGGACATACTGTATACCGAAAAATTTTCGCGGGAGAAAAATTTTCGCGCATTTCGCGGTCGGGCCAGTGCGCGAAAATATTTCTCCGCGAAAATTTTGGTCCCGCGAATTTTTTTCGCCCGCGAACTTTTCGGCACCCCTCAGGGGTGGGTCAGGCGCTGGGCGCGCAGTTTGACCTTTTGGCTTTGCGCTGCGGCGTGTGGCCCCCGCCGAGCGGCAAAGAAGCCCTGAAGTGGCCAGCAGGGGGTTCGCAGGGCAGTGGCCATCGGCTGGCCGAATCTCCATGGAGCCCACAAGTTTTTGGGAGCATTTCGAGGGCACAGGCGCAGTGTGGCTTGCAAAGCGATCGGCGACCGAATCTGTGCCTGCATCGAGCCCGTTGAACGCGCAAGGAGCGCGCCCTGGGGACGGCCCACAGGGTGGCTCCGGATGCGGCGCGAATGCTGCGGCGCATGTCGCCTCTCATGGGCACCCGTTCCCACCATCGGCGGGTGCCATTTCAGGCGACCGCGGGTGATAGGAATGGGCGCCTGCGAGGCACCATTCCTGCTGCGCCTCTTGCGCTTCGCGGGCGCCCATTCGCGTCGCCTGCGGAGGCCGTTCCAGGCCACGGCGGAGGGCGCGAATGGGCAGCCGAATGAGGGCGCGACTGTCGCGCCTATCGCCCCTATCGGCTGGCCATTCGCGCCACCGACCGGGGCGATTGAAGGCTGCGCGGGCGGCGCGATTGTGCGCCCGCGAGGCGCTTATCTTGCGGCGCATCTCGCTCCTCGGGCTGGCGCCCACCCGGGCCACCGGCGGGGCCCATCCTAGGCCACCGCGGGCGGCGCGAATGGGCGGCCGTGAGGCGCCGATCCGGGCGCCCCTCCAAGGCCTCGCGGGTGGCCACTCGGGCAGGCCCTGCTGGTCGCCCACTACGCCAAAGGACCCTCAGTTTGCTGGGCCTCCGAGCGGGCTACAGCCAAGGCGGGAACCCGCTGGTACCCCACCCGCAAAGGTTGCGCAGCGACAATGTTCGCGCGGCAGAAATTTTCGCGGGGAAAAAAAGTTCGCGGGAGAAAAATTTTCGCGCACCGACGAGTGCGCGAAAATATTTCTCCGCGAATTTTTTTTCCCGCGAAATACGCGAAATTTTTTCTCCGCGAAAATTTTTCGGTATACAGTACTTGTGAGGGCACATGTATTGCATATTCTACACAAAACGACAAGCATGATATAATTGTGCTCACACACCCCAGGCGATGCTCAGACAGTCTTGTGCCTCACACTCACTGTGCAAATGTGGTTCTTCTGCAGATTTACAGTGACAAACTGGCGTATACAGGCAACATTGACAACCTTCCAACCAGAGTGGCCAAAGAGCACTATGTTGGTTGTTTGAGGATCACAACATGGGTGCCGAAACGACGAACAGGCATGTCAACATGAACTTTGAAACTGATTCATCTATCATTTGTCAATCCTAAACCAATACTATTGGGCGACCTCACAGCAAGTTTGCAGTCAAGCTACCTTTGTAGGCGAAGGCCTGCATAATGTCAGTAGTACAGGCCCATGAACAGTTGTCCCCACCAGCCAGCTGGCACGAATGTTCAGCTGGAGCAACAGAAATGCAAGTGAGCAAGCGCATGCCTCATTGTGCTGTTGTAATTGCCACTGGTGACACTGGAGGTTTCTCTATCAATTTCCATGAGCTCCTTGGCATGCCAGTTGTTGAGAAGAAACCACCACTGCATGAACTGAATTGATGTAAAATGAACCAGCAGTTCTGAGTGTGCTTCAATCATTTTGCAAGTTTGGCAGCGTCTTCACACGTGCATAAAGAGCGATTGCAGGAGCTTGTACGATGCTTGCCAATGGGCTACAACAACCATGAAACATGCACAGACTGAGTCCATTAAATCGTCAGCGATCCACTCACGTCCTGGGGCGATTCCAGATGTAAGGACCACATCGTGGGTTCTTTGACTTCGGCTAGTTGTGCCCTGCGACCCTGCGTGCACCAAGAGGTCGATGCACACATCTCACCCTTGCCATCACCAACCTCTCTTGTTTCACCAGCGACTTCCCCTGCCTTGGTCTTAGTGGCCTCGGCACAGGTGATGTTGGACTCTTGGGTTCTTGGTGTCAATGGGGGCGAAATGCAAGGTGTTGAATCCGATGATGAGGACTGTGGGTTCAGAGTTGGGTATGTTACTTTGGGTCCTACTCGGCCCCAGTGCACAAGACGGCTGTGCTCACCATCAAGTGCATTTGCAATGCCCTGGAGTAGGGACTCGCTGGTAGGCAATGCCACCTGACGAATGGGCTTGCTGCGCAGCAGACAATGGATCCCCAGGTAACACGTGGAAGACATCAGCAGCACAATAATGCTGCATCAATGGCAATACAAGCTCTTCTGCCACAATTCCAGCACGCAGCACATGCTCAACCCAGCAGAAAAATTGACCATTTGTGTAATTCCATCTGTTCGCATTGCCAATACTGATGTGTTACAATCAAGTAGATATCTCAGCCGTTCATGCGTGCATCCAGAGTATTGGTGCAATTATCTCGTGTAAGCTCTAGCCTTCATGAGCTTGCAACTCTTGCGCCATTGGCCACTCACCTTGTCCCAGGAGGTACGAATATAGCGGCTGCAGTGTCTGTGCAGCCCTCCAGCAGCCCTTGCATCCTCTCAGGATAGTCGGGGGTAAATTCAGCTTCCTTTATGCGACGCACCATCAATTCGTTTGGTGACCTGTCCACCTCTTCATCCCCGGAAACCCCAACGATGGCGTCCAGAAGCTGGTTGGTTCTCTCCTGGGGAGTCGCCTTGACGTCTTGGTCACGCCACAGGGGCTTGATCTCGCGATGCATTACCAACATTCCCAATGGCATCCACCCGTCGTGGTATTTTGTTGCAAAATGGGCGTACGCCCCGTGCTCAGGGTCTTTTCGGCGGCCCTACACGGCCGCAAAATGCTTCAGCTCGCGCTCCTTGATCGTTGGACGGAATCGCACATCGACCGTCAGCTGCCACTCTTTGCGTAATTGGGCACCATTGAGGAGGGTTCCACAGCGGCACCCTGCTTCGTCCCCACGATCGTGCATTGATTCTCCAAACACAGCGAGAAAAGGGAAAATCGCGATCCACAAGTTGATCAGCCCATCCGCACCCCGTCCGAAAGTGCCGCTTTGACGCGATCCCACGGCGGCCGATCGGCGCCCACGGCCATCGCCCGCTTGGCCGCGGGCTGCTCCAGCACGAACAGCAGAGCCGCCGACGCCGCATCCCTCTGCGCCGCCTTCTTGCTGCGGCCGAACCCTTGGAAGGCCCTGGCATCGAATCCCGGAACGCCCTCCCCTGGCGCCACGGCGGGCACGGTCAGATCGCACCGGAACCAGGGCTCGTTTTGCTTGTCCGGCAGGGGTACCCGCTCGGTCGCGTGGGTGGGCTGGGTGTGCCCGGCCCCAAGACGCGAGAACACGCGGTTGAGGTCGCCGAGGGCGTTCGCGTTCGCGTCGGACGACGCCATGGCGGGCGCACAAGAGCCCGAACGACTCTGCAGGTCGATGGCCCAGCGGTCATTTGCCCCCTGAACAGAACTCCATCCGGCCCCATGGAGATGCAATCACATCCCCCGCTGATCCCAAAAACACCCGCCCAGCACTCCCAATCTCTCTCTCCAACCCTGCACAACATTACCAGGCGAACGAGTATACAATCCCCGCCGTGACTCAGGGAAGGGATTTACAAAGTGCGGGAAGGTTCCTGGGAAGTCACCGCTTCCTTGAGGAACCACCCATAGAGTGAATCAGTCCCTCCGTCTTTTCCGTGAAGATGCTTCTTGTTTCGCTGACAAGGCCAACACCGGTCAGTGGGTTAGTGGTTTAGGCTTTAGGGTGTCCGACACAAGGAGGGATCTTCACGGAAAAGACAGCGCGACTAATTGGGTTCCCCCAGTAGACCAGTGTGACTCAGGCCATTGCGCGATCGTGCACACACCAAGGACGCATCCCATGGCCGAGCACCGGGAAAGGAGCCAACACTCCCCGTCCAGGAGCGCCTCGCCGGTAGGGCCCCGTCCCCATGGCCCTCGCCCTGGCGTCCCCAGGGACTTTGAGCCTGGGGCCCCGCCCCCGCCGGCCGCCCCGCGCCTCCGCCAAGGGCCGAGCGGACGCCCTGCCGGGCCCCAGGGTCCTGGTGGTGCCTGGCTACCTGATCGACGCCTCCGCCTACGTGCCTCTGGTCCGGTGCCTGCGGCGGCGCGGCTTCGCCGCGGCGCTGCCGCCCGTGCGCTGGCACAACTGGCTGCCCACGGTGGGCGGGCGGTCCCTGCGGCCCATCCTGGACCGGCTGGATTACGCGCTGTCGCGGCTGGTGGCGGGGGACCTGGCGGGGCCGGAGGACGGGTACGAGGTGCGGCTGCCCGCGGAGCCGACGTGGGCGGACTGGGCGGCGGAGTTTAGGGAGGCGTACAAGGTGCGCGGGCGGGGGCTGTTCGAAGGGCTGCAGTCCTGTGGTGAAATTTACGCCCGGGGATCGGGATGGGGACATGTGCGCGTCGCGGCGGCCTTTCTCCTACAAGGAGGAGATCCGCCCCGGCATGGCCTCTGCGCCGTCGCCCTGGCGCCGCCTTTTCGCAGAAGGGACGTTCGGGTCTCGTCGCCCGCGCGATGGAGTCCATTCCCATTTTCTCGTCGTGCAAGGCATCCGACGCCCGTTGCGGCCATCGGGCATGGGGCAGTGGGGATTGGCACCGCCCAGCAGCTCAGCCTCCGCCAACCCGCAGCTGTGATAATCATTGCAGGGCGCCCGGCCCCCGTTGGAGGCCGCCGGTCCCATGCCCGGCATCCCCCGCAAGGCCTGCCTGGTGGCCAGCTCCGCGTCCGGCTGGATATGCCGCATCTTGCTGGGAGGCGACCATGAGTACTGGGGCGTCGCCTACCACGGCCGCGACCGCGTGCGCACCCTGCTCACCCTGGGCACCCCCCACGCCTGCAGCGAGGCCGTCAGCAAGAAGAACATCGAATTCGTCAACGGCCGCTACCCGGGCTGCTTCGAGGACGGCGTAAAGTACGTGTGCGTGGCCGGGACGGCGGTGAGGGGGAAGGTGTGGGGGGGCTTGTTGCGGGACTTCGCGTACCAGAGCTATGAGCTGTGCCTACCGGGGCAGGGGGGGGAGATTGGGGACGGCGTGACGCCCGTGGAGGCGGCGCTGGCGCTGGAGGGGGCGGAGAGAGTAGTTTTGGATGGCGTATGGCACCAGCCGTCGGACGCGCACGGGGGCAGGCTGTGGTACGGCTCGGAGGAGGTCGTGGGCGAATGGGAGGGGTTCCTGCGGGAGTAAGCGCCCCTTTGCGGGCTGAGGGTTTACGAGTGCACGGTGTGGATGCGCTGCATGCCGCGCTGTTCGTTCGAATTCCGGGTTGGTTGTGTCTGAGGAAACTGCCGGATTGTGACGAGCAGTGCACGCACTCGGCTTGCCTATCGTGCGGAGGCCAGTTTTGGTCAGTGACAAAGGCCAAATTACTGAATTCGAGATTGCGCTGGCGGGTGGATTTTCAATACAGTGGCAGCAGGCTGTGGTTTCAGTGAGTTTGCATGAATTGGTTTTTCTGACGTGAGCTGTGTTTTTAAATGTGGAGTGGATGCAAGCATGAATTTCTGGCGATAAATGCCATGCTAAACTTGCCCCAGTGTGTACCAGTTGTTGCACTACAAATATACTTGTGCAGCAGTCCGTTTCTTTGCACATATCATGCTTGCAAACAGCACATACAATGGCAAACTCAAAATCCACATCGACTGTGATGAGCTATGGTTGGCAGCAAATGCACTTAAGGCTGAGGCAATCCCCAACAAAGACTCTGTCTATGTTGCTAATTCTAGTTCCACATGCCAACAAAGCTCTCTTTGCATTATGTCACAATGCTACAAGTAGCAATCCTGGGCATAACAATCCTATAGTAACAAGTATTCCATCCACACCTTGGGAATGGGGCAACAACAAATTATTAACTATATTTGAATGTGCACCAATGGGTTCACCTTTCCATTGGGAAGAATTTCAGAAAAAACACAACATTGTAAATAGTTATTGTATGGCCATTATGTATGACTGTTGACTATGCAGTGGCCGAGTCATGGCCACGTGGTCTCTCTTCGAAGGAGAGAACCAATCTAGAGACCAAAGCTAAGAGCACTCAGAGACAAGAAACAACTAACAAAGATTCCAGCCAGAAGAGCACATGATGCGGGTCCTAGCGAGGACCACGCACGGGCTGCGTGCGAGAGAGCGCGAAACCCAACGAGAGACATTACAGAGTGTGCTCCGCGCACACTTAACCTGTCAATCAACGTACAATCATATATAATAAAGTATATAATGTACAAATATTAATGTACAGCTAATTTAATGTACTACCAGCCAATGTCAGTAGTGCCACCGGCATCAATTCTCCCCCCAGAGCAAAGTGTTTGTCCGCAAACACAAGCATGACACTACTGAAATGAAAGGCGAAACGACAGATGCCAGCATACGAATAATTGCCATCAAGCAAGATATTCAGAGTGTCCCATAGCACTCCAAGTGGCCCATATCCTGCTCAAAAACAACTGCACCAAACTCCATGCAGACCCATCACTAATGTCTCATTGATTTCCTTCGACTTCGAGTGTTCTTCTGTGCTACTGCTTGCTGACGCTGCAAGTACTCTGAAAGGAGATCGCTGCAATGAGTAAGTTTGGACTCAGGCTCCCATGTAGCCTCATGCAGTGGGCAGTCTTTCCAGGCCACAAGGTAACGCTTCCTCGCTCTTGTACCCTTGTGCCTGATGATAGCCTCAACCTCATATTCAAGTGCCCCTCTATCTCAAGTGGAGGGGGTGAATCGACATTCCACTGAAACTCTGAACTCCTCTCAAAAAGTTTCAGCTTCTCCACATGGAATGTACGATGCACATGCCATGTGGCTGGCAAATCAACAGTGTACGCCACTGGACTGATCTCTTCACTATTCTGAACGGTCCTACAAATCGACATTGAATCTTGGGCAGAATCTGAGTGAAAGCCTGCTCAGGCAAAAAGGATGTCCTGATGACTACTTCATCACCCACTTTAAACTGTACATCCCTTCGGCGTTTGTTGACTGTCTTGATCATCTGATCCTGAGCATGCTTGTAACTGGCACTAGCATCATTGAGAGCTGTATGCATCTGCTTCAACATAGACTGAACTGACTCAATGTTCGTTGTCTGCTAATGTGAGGTAAACAAACTCGCATATACCTCAGGATTCTGACCGTACAAAAGGTAGAATGGACTGTATCCTATTGCAAGATGCATGCTGTTGTTTGCCGCAAATTCTGCTAATAGAAGCTGACCAACCCAATGCTCTGGATGTACCTCAATGTATGGACAAAGAAAATTCTCCATTGTTCGTATTGAAACTTCGCCCTGTCCATCAGTTTCTGGATGAAATGCTGTGGACATATTGAGGCGCGTCTCAAGCAAACGAAACAACTCCTGCCAGAAATTGCTCAAGAATCTTGGGTCACGATCAGAGATAATAATTCTTGGCACTCCAAACTGCCTGAAGATGTGCTGCAAAAACAATTCAGCATAACCTTCTGCCGTCAATTCCTTCCGGCACGGAATAAATTTCACAAACTTGGTTAGTCTATCAACAAACATAGCAACTGCAGTGTAGCCCTTGGACTCAGGTAAATCTGTCACAAGATCGGTAGTCAACTATTCAAATTTCTGTGTAGGCATAGGGATTGCTTGCCGCAAGCCTTTCTTGGCCCTGTTCTCTAATTTCATTACTTGACATACAGGGCAAGTTCTCACATAATGGGCGATATCCTGCCTCATACCTCTCCACCAAAAGTCCCTCTGAATCAGCTCTCTTGTCTGCTCTATCCCACAATGTCCAGCAGTTTTGGCATCGTGGTGCTCTGCCATAATACGTTGCCTCTCTCTGGCTGGAACCACAAGTCGACGCGATTGCTGAGTAGGCTCAAAGTACAAGAGACCAGCTGGATCCACAATGAAATCACGCACTGTCCTTCCGTCTTGCAATAGCTTTAGCTTTGCTTGCGCAAAAACATTATCATGCAATGCTTGAATCCACTGTGTTCTCTCCTCATCACTCAAACACGAGGTCACCACACTGTTGACCTATGCCTGCACTGTTGTGTCCACCAAAGGGGGTAAGCTTCTTGAAATTGCATCAGCAACAACATTCGCCTTACCCGGAATATACTTGATGGTTGGCATAATCGACTCGAAGTATCCTTGCTTCAACCATCTAGTCTGCGTTCTGGATAAATTGGTCTGATTCATGAATGTCGTTGCCGGTGACTGATCCGCCATCACTGTCACTCCAGCTACACTCCCTTCCAAATATTGTCTCCACTTGCACAAACAATAAGCCATCGCACACATTTCCTTGTCGTATGGGTAGTACTTGAGTTCACTGGGTCGTAGTCGTCTCGATAGAAAAGCTACTGGTTGAAGACCCTTGCCGTGGTCCTGCATAAGTGTACCTCCTACGGCTGTATCCATCGCATCAGTCACTACTACATATGGCTTCTCTGGATCAGGTAGGATCAACACAGGAGAACTGTTCAATGCAGACTTCAAAGATTCAAAAGCTTCTTGCTGTCTTGGACCAAATTGCCACTGAGCATCCTTGACAGTCAACTCATACAGAGGTGTTGCAAGATGAGCATAACGGTGAACATACCTCCTGTAGAAACTGGTCATCCCCAAAAAGCTGCGTACATCAGTCACATTCTCCAGGGGTTTCCAATTGAGAATTGCCTTGGTCTTCACCGGTAATGGGTATATCCCATTGGCACTAATCTAATATCCCACGAAGTCTGTACCGGTCACTGCAATCTCTGTCTTGGACGCCTTTGCAAACAACTTGTGCTCCTAGAGTCTTGCCAGCACTATACTGAGATGTATGGCATGATCCTCAATATTCTTGGAGTATATGATCAGGTCGTCCAAGAATACAATTACAACAGTTCCAAGCTATGGTAAATGATCTGTTTGCGGACATGCTCGATGATTTGGAGTTGCATTTGTCACTCTAAATGAACAAACAAGAAACTCGTAATGTTCATATCGATATTTGAAAGCGGTTTTGCTTGTGTCCTCTGGCCGGATAGGCATTTGCCAATAACCACTTCTCAAGTCGATTTTCGAAAAGATTTTTGCACCATGCAATCTGTCCATTAGTTCATCAGGCAATGGCAATGGATACTTATTCTTCTTTGTCAATTTATTCAACCACCTGTAGTTCAGACACATGCAAAGTCCCCCATCCTTCTTTGGTGCAAATAAAATTGGTACACCCTAAGGACTCTCAGACGGCTTTGCAAAGCCCATGCTCAACAAATAGTCCAACTGACGCTTTACTTCCTCAAGCTCGAGTGGACTCAACTTATACAAAGGTTTACTCACAGGATCAGCTCCTTCCTCAAGGTCAATATGAAATTCATGACCTTTGCGTACCGGAGGTACTCCTGCTGGTAGATCTTTGGCAAAAACATCTCGGTATTCATCGAGAACTTTATTAGTTCCTCTGTCAACTCCTGCCTCTTGAGTTTGTCCACATCTGAGCCTTCATGTTCTTCAGGAATAGTCTCTATTGCTGCCTTGGTATCATCCTCAGGTCGGATAATCACTATCACACATGGAGATTGCTCCTCAACAGTTTCTTCAATTCTGTCTGAGACTTGCTACCACACAGTCTTAGGCGTAGGGATACTCAAATTCACACGAGTTGGCAGATAATGAAATGTATCTCCCCTCTGTAATTCTACCGTTCCATCTCTAAACCGGATGCACGGGTCTTCCTTTACTAACCATGGTTGACCTAAGAGAACATCATGGCTTAAACCAGGAAAAACATCAGCTGAATATCTGGCCATGACAGAACCACAACGCATTCGTAGATTTGCAATTCTTCCCAACGTGTAACTTGTTGTCTTGTCTGCCATTCCCAGCCGCACAGGTTCTCCAGTCAATGCAAGTCCAAGTTGATGTGCCAACTTCTCAGAAATATAGTTCCCAGTTGAGCCACTGTCCAAGTACGCAAAAACCGAATGTTTACCCAAAGTAGCCGCAAGCTCAAGCCCAGTATATTCTGGACCAGCCAAGGGACACACCAGTGGTTCTTCCAGTTTTTTCATCCATGCCTGTGAATCACCATCACACCAAACATCACGTGTGGGAATAGAATCTGTCTGCACACCCACTTCCGCCGTGTCCACTATGATGTCCACTGGGTCCAACTCAACATCATGATTCTCAACACGAGTTCTGACTGTGACCCCTTGACCACAGTCGATGCCTGTCTGGGGGTTACGACAAGCACCAAGATCAATGTTCAAATCAGCAGCTACTGCACAGTTCTCCTCACTCACCAACTGTCCATGTGCTGTCTCTGAAGCCTCTACTCATCTTGGCCTCACCAACACTACACCCTCCGAGACTGGCTGCCTAACACTGCCTCCAAAACTCATCTCCCTCCTATGTCTCTCTCACACAACTGCCACCGCCGTCGCCTACGTCTTCTCCTCATGCCACGTACATGCACCTTAGGTTAGAGAGGTGGCTGCTTCCAACCTCCTAGGCGTTTAAATGACGTGCTGCCTCAGCCAATCTTGAGCAGCGAGAAATGTAGTGATCCTTGGATCCACACAGACGACAAGTGTCGGAACCTGGTGCATCGCCACGACTGGAGCCTCATCCTCGACCATTGCCATGCTAATTGCCATGTCCACCTGACCGCTGGAATCGACCTGCTGACTGTCCACGTCCTCTTCCTCTCTACTGAATAATTGCAATATGCGTAGTCCTTCCCCTGGACCTCTGGAATCTACCACCTGCCTGCTGGCCTGGGCGTTGTCAATAGCTGTCATCCCAACTACGTTTCAAACTTCCCAATCTCTGGGCCATATTAATGGCCATGTCGGGATCGCCAAAAGATATGCCTGCCACCTGAGATCGGATAGGTTCTCTGAGGCCCTCCAAGAAAAGACTATTACGCTTACTCCGTGACAAATCAGCCACACGGAAGCTTAGTCTGAGGAAGTGCTAAACATAGTCCTCAATCGATCCAAACTGTCTGAGACGTCGCAATTGATGGCGAGACGTCTCCTCCAAGGTCGTAGGCTCGAAAGCCATGCGCAACTCAGGAGAAAATATACGCCAATCTGTGGGGTATGTGCGCTCAACAGATGCCACACATAACTCAAGCAGATTCATCCAAGATCCTGCTGCACCGGACAAATGTGCAGTCATGATCAGTAGCCATCTCCACTCAGGGATACCTTCACCATGAAGCCGTCTGGCCATGGATAGAATCCACTCTGTAGGGGACTGGTCACGTGCACCAGTGAACCTCTCAGATGCCTGAATCCGAATTCTGGAGAGATCAAACATCTGATCCCCCGGTGCTGATCCACCGATCGGACCACCTGGGGCACTAGGATCCCCACCATCAGTTGCTCCACCTCCTGGACTCATGGACCACTTGGTCCGCTTGGTCCGCCTGGTCCGCCTGGAAATCCTCCTGGGAATCCTTCTGGATTGCCTGGGCCTCCTGGACCACCTCCTGGACCATCTGGACTGCCTCCAAGACCTTTGTTCAGACCACTGAGACCACTCTGAACAACTTCTGGGCAATATTCTGAGCCGCCAAAAACACCTGGGATAGTATTCCGTACACTTCCCCTGCAACCCACTGATGCATATGATCCCAAACTTGCATATGGATCAGGTCCATAGCCTCCATTGTTATGCACAAATGGTAAAGTACTGTGCACAACAGGCATAGTACTGAGGGGATGTAGTCCCGGCCCAGTACTATAGCATTGTGGGGGCAATTGGGGTCGAATCCCACTTGTTGCAGTTGACTCAACACCCACCATGCCGTTCACAGCACGAGCATCAGTCATGGTCGCAAAGGATCCCGCCATGGGGTTAGTCATGCCCACAGAATCTTCCACGTTGTACCCACTTAGCTCCACGGTGTGTGCTACGTTGCCCTCGGTGTGTGGCGTAGGCTCCACGGTGTGTGCCACGCCGCCCTCGGTGTGCAGCACGGGTGTCACGGGTTGTGCCTCCGCCCCTTCGGTGTGCATTGGTACTGTCACAGTACCCGCACCGAGCACAGTGGTACCACAGTACAGCGGTGAACTGTGGTGCTGTGCAGACCGCTCTGTCTGACTCGCACACCACTGTGCGCCTTGCTGCTCCGCCGCCACAGTACCGCCGCGCCCCTCTCCGTCCGCCGCCCGCCAGAACTCGAAGGCCTGGCAGAAGGGCGTGCTGGCCGACGGGTCGGTTGGCCTCAAAACCTGTTCGCCACTCGGGTGGCCAGCCGTCTGCACCGTCGCTGCGCCTCGCGCCGCATCCTCGCCGATTCTGGCCGCGTCGGAACGTGGGCGTCGGTCTGCCCCATCCGAATTTCGTTGCATCCCGCCAGCTCCAGCAGCTCCTGCCTGAATCTCGTCGATTCGCTGGCGAGTTTCGGCCTCGGCCTGCTCTGCGGCTCCAAGACGAGCGCGCAGCTCGTTCTCAGCCCGTTCCCGTCCGGATTCCGCGGCATTCCGTGCCATCTCCGCCGTTCTGATGGCCTGCCGCGTGGTTTGCATCCCAACGCGCAGCTCCTCGATTTGCTCGAGCAGATGGCGCTCCATCTCTTCGACTTGGTGGCGTGTGTTCATATGCGCCTCGCTGCGCTGCCGAAACTCCCACTGATGCGCATTCCTGGCCGCTTCTCAGTCGGTCTGCGCGTTGGCCTCTAGCTCACCAACACATGTGTTCATGCGCTCCAATTCCACGCGCTGCGACTCCAACGCCCGCAACACCTCGCCACGCAAAGCAGCTCGCTCGGCGTCTGCTTCCTGCAGCAATTGAGCGCACCATCCTTCCAATTCCCTGCCGACCTCAACGCGGATGCCACCCACCACATCCTCCATCTGATTCTCCATCAAGCCGCGCCAGCGGTCCAAACCTTGCGCGTCGATTCCCTGGGTGATGTTCGCGACGTTGATCGTGTCGCCCTGTCTCAGCGCGAGCGTTTGGGCGTGCAGCATCACGCCATTCGCTCCTCCCGGCTGTCCATGGCCGTTCCACTCTCGGCCCCCTCCGGAGGGCCCCGGTTCCTCCACCGCCGGTGTAACTGCGGTGTCCTCCGCGTCCATGGGTACTAGCTGTCGGTCCATACCAACGCATACCGCGGTACCCGGGCCCCGAAACCACTTGATGCGGGTCCTAGCGAGGACCACGCGCGGGCTGCGTGCGAGAGAGCGCGAAACCCAACGAGAGACATTATAGAGTGTGCTCCGCACACACTTAACCTGTCAATCAACGTACAATCATGTATATTAAAATATATAATTTACAAATGTTAATGTACAGCTAATTTAATGTACTACCAACCAATGTCAGTGGTGCCACCGGCATCAGCACAAGCCACTTGGTATTGAACTGTGCCACTAATTGGCCTAGAATGCAAATCAAAAGAAGTCCTAGGCAAGGCACCAACACTTTCTCCCCTCTTTGCACGCTCCCTTCATGTACGTTCAACCTCTCATAGAAAGGTAAGGCGCCCTTCAAAGCAGCGACCTCCCTTGCCAACCTTGCCAAAGGGAGGCTATCCCTTGGCATCAGTGACGCCAACTTTTGATAAGTGCTTGCAATGATTCTTTGCAACAAACGAGCACTATGAATACAAATGCCAGAAGTGAGCAAAATTCGTGTTCACAAACACTATAGTCACAAAGGCATAACCTAGTGCTTTCCGCAATTCCCACCATTTCTTCTTACTCCAAAACATACTGCATCACTCTCCCATTGATTAGCTAGATCACGAGCACCACCAAGAGAGACCAAGATATCGTCTGGATACAAAGTCAACCCCTGGGCTTCTGGTGCTTTGTTCTACTCTTGCTCTTCCGAAGTTTCCCCTTTTCTCCCAGTTGGCATATGGTTTTTCCGTGCGCGCCCCATGGATGGATTGACGATCCTTCTGGTTGGCCAGGCATAATTGGCATGGTCACTTAAGCAATCTCGACGCGGCACGGACGTGGTGGGCCCCTTGGCAAAACGGCCTCTACGGTGCGTCAATCAGAAGGGCGGATTGGGTCCGGCGTTGCCTTGCACGCAGTTCGCAGGCAGGCAGCAACAGCAAAACGGGATGTTCGTTACAGGGTTCCCGGTGTCTTCTCCCCGTGGTACACAACATGGTTACATAACCCTCATGCCACTCTGTACTTAAGCCACCGTCCCGACAAGCACCCAAACCGTTCTGAACGCCCTTATTTATATGCAGTGAAATGGCCCAAAATTGGCCAAAATACCAAAATCGCCTTGTTGCGCTCGATGCTCCATGAAGGTGCAGATAATTGGTCCGCACGCCTTTGCGTCGCATCTCACTCTGCTCTAATAAAAAAGCAAAGACAATGCTCACACAACACTGGCCTTTAAGGACTCTTCAATGTACCAACTTGACATTTATTGACTTGAGCTTTTAGCCACTTGATCTTGCTTCACCTTCAATGTAGCTCAGCTCCTTCAACGCACTTCACAACTCACTTTGATGATTTTCTGCGTCTCTTCTAAGCCTCTTAGAGCTTGGCCACAAATATGTTATCTCCAATATATGTTTGCATATTGCTCCACCTCACTACAATGCTCCTTGGCTTGCCCAACGGTCACTGACTCGTCGACAATGTTGACACTCAATTCGCAGCACTCACCACATACAACACTGCCAAAAGTTTGACTCTTCCGGTCTCCAATGATCACCAAAACGTCTCAACGACATTCACCAAGGTTCTCGCAAGCTCACAGCTACTTCACACACTCACACAAAATGTATAACATTCGCCAACATGCAACACAGACAAGCGCTCAGCACCCAAGGTGCAGCGCTACCTTTTATATAGAATTCTATATAGGGCTTGGCTTTTGCATGGGAACATAGCCTTTGATGCATTCCCAAAGTCAAGCGCACGATGTGCAGTGACTTGGATGGTCTTGGGCTTCAGCAGCATAGGTCAGGAACCTGGCTCAATGGTCAACAAGTCTATTACAAACTCACAAAATCAACCAGTTCGGTGTCCCATGGCTAGGGTCTGTGCTGCGATCAAATGGGCGCACAACCCTTCTCAAATACTCCATGCCTACTCCCCAAAACTTCACACTGTTCTTGGGGAATATCCTATTACACAACCTCACTATTGTGGAAACACATGGGGGTCGAGAGGATTATGGCCATTAGTCTTGGTTGGTTAGTCATCTATGGGAGACGACCCATTATTTGGATTCCTTATGATCTTTAGATACTCGTAGGCTCTTTACTTGTCTGAATCCCCCAAGTATGGAGTAGTGTATGGCCTAGGGAAGTCCCTGTACTTAAGGGACAGGCCGTGGGGGCAGACTGGGCTGTGGTGTATCGATAGTGGGTCCGATACGGGGGTATGCCGGGCGATACAATCGTGACACACTGATGTACATTGTAGTGTCTGTGTGATGGGTGGTCAGGCCGGAATGTGGCCGACCACCAGTACGTATGCGGGGGTGTGTTGCTCCCCGCTCTGTTACCCGTTTTGGCTCACTGCCGCGCTCCGCACGGGCCTCGCGGCCCGGGGAGCAAGCTGCTTTACTACCCGCCGTCTTGGAATGGCAGGACCACCCAATCCCAGAGCGCAAGAGGGCCCACTGCGCAACGAACGAGCGAGCACCCCGATTACACCCACCAGGTTCGGCCGAGGGGGCCATTGGCGCAATCGGGTGCAGGCGGATGAAGTGGAACGTGCGCAAGAAAAAGGGGACCAACGGGGCCATTGGAAGGGCCCCGCAACACTGACTATGAAATGCAACTGCACCTTCAAAAACATCATATGTATTTCCTATTGGAAAATACAAATGTGAAGTAATAAAACTTCCCACTATGAACGTGTGAAAATATTCCTACCTCGTTTCCACTAACCATGCCGCCAACTTATATCTGAAATCATTGCTAATGACCACATATTATGTGCCACTATGCGGAAACTCAAATGAGCTCAGTCGCACCATAAAATAACCAATGCTAAACATGCCAAATTCCAGTCAATTTAATACATTTTTATGTCCAACCAACATGAACTATTATACCATTAGCGCCCACACACATTTAGCAGAAATTGCATTATCTCCCATATTAATAGTTCAAATTCTTTAAAAACTCCCATAAACTCCCTTCCGTTCAAAATGTCCCATTGCGCCATGCTATAAACCTATTAGGTAGCATATTTGCACAACGTCGATCCCACTATCGTGGAATATTGTTTCAATGTCATGTTAATAATTTCGCTGTATTTGGGCTGGTGCTGGCGGCACCCGCCACCATAAATATTATATTGATCTCAGCATTTTCGGTGCCTAAGCTTGCAGTTTCGCGGCAGAACCACAAGTGACGGTGTTGAAGGTGGCAGCGTGACTATACTTGCCACAGGGATCTGTGCAATATTACTACCAACCCCAAGCAAAACTACTTGCTCTAAAAGATACCCTAAATGCAGGCCTTTTTGAGACATAACACTTCCATCGCATCTGTGATTGTCTGCCTCTAAAGTTTCCTACAGGTGCGGTTATGTTACAACTCTTTGACATAAAATGGCTGAGGTATCAAACCTGGCAAACGAAGGCGGTAGTACATTGTAATGTTGGCAGTCAAGTCACTGGCGGCTCTGGCGGCCTACTGGCGGTTCCGCCATGGCGGAACCGTATCAACTGGCTAAACGTTGGTTACAGCCTGGTGCCCGCCACTGGATGTGAACTTGCCCCCGCGACTGCTCCCCAAGGCCTGGTGTCGGCCAAGCGACAACTTGTATGCAATGCATACACACAGGATGCTCACAATACTGTGATGCCATCACAAAGTGTGAAGATGAGATAAAACACACACAGGGTCTCGGCACAAGAATATTACAAGTATTGTACAACCCAAGAAGATTACGCCTGTGTTAATCCCCGCCAGGATCTGTGGAATGAAGGCGGGGAAGCTCCCGCCTTAGACACTCCCGCCAACATGGCCATAAGTGGCCATCTCCTCCCACCCACTGCTCATTCACCACTGCCGTCCAAGGGATGACTTCCTTTTGGCCCGTAAGGAACCACGGGAGGTTTAGTTGGACTTCTTCACTGATGAAGGGAGGGTTGTCGGGGTCACAGTTCTCCACAACGCCTTCACAAGCGTAGTACTGCACTTCAAAGTGGCGCACGTCGTATCCGTTTTCTTCACTGGGGTCGAATACCCTGGTGACTCTGGCGATGTCAAACACCCGGGCCCAGGCATCGGCGTCTTCGTCTGCCATCCGAATGGCGACAGTCACCCCGGGGGCAACGTCGTGCTCTGGTCGGAACGGTCTCACGTCGGCAGGTCTTGGGGCCCTGTGTGAGTGACCAAAGAACATTGCACGCTCCCCTGGGATGGGGCCCACGTCCCTGTACAATGAGCGGGTAGAACTAGTCAGTAACCGCATGCCACATTGGGAGTCAAACCACAACACTGATATCAAAGGTTGGACGTTACCAAAGGGGCAAATGGGAAGAAACATACAACATGCAGTACAGACCAAGACCACGCAATGGCAGCCCCCGGGGCGGAGATGCCACGCAGGCAGTGTGCTGAAGGTCATTTATACAAAGGCAGGGTGTTTGTGCACGACAGATGAGATGACGGGCCCAAAGGTTTTTTTATGGATATGAAACAATGTGGCAGAGGTGGTATGTTGTGCACAAAAACCATCACACCTTTCCACTACGGGACCAAGCTCAGTGGTGGGCCCCTGGCTAGGCACGGGCAAAAGGTCGTCCTCGTCCCCGCGGCCACACTCTGCCACCCTGAGGGATCCGCCCACTCGGTCGTCGACGTCCCCTTCCGGAAAGGTGGACCTGTGGTCCTCAATAAAGGTTTCCCACCACCGTATGGCGTGGACGTAACGCGCCCTTAGGACGGTGGCAGGGCCCTCCTCGCCGGACAAACCAGCTGTGGAGGCAAGTAGGCTTTTGAGCTTGCCGACGAACTTCAGTGCCCTCTC